>KZ451974.1:2130490-2142117 GCA_002786265.1 Apostasia shenzhenica | reverse complement strand
CTAATAACGTCATTATCTATTTCGCCATCATTTTGTATAATTGATCCAAGGTATCTAAAGCGCTCACTCTTCTTGACAATTTGATCACCAATTGTCACATCTCCAATATAACTATTTCTTTCTTGACTAAATGTGCACTCCATATATTCAGTTTTTGATCTGCTGAGATGCAAACCTTTAGATTCTAGAGCATTCCTCCAAAGCTCTAGTTTCGCTTTAGCTCCCTCTTTAGTTTTCTCAATAAGGACAATATCATCTGCGAAGAGCATACACCAAGGCACTTCATCTTGGATATGTCCAGTCATGACTTCCATAATCAAAGCAAAAAGATACGGACTTAAAGCCGAGCCTTGGTGTAATCCAACTGTAATCCACATGTTCACCATCTTGTAAAAAATTTTGTGCCTATAAAATTAAGCTCAAATTTACTTTCTTTCAAAACAACTTCATTCACTAATTTTTGAAACTTGCATTATTCTATATTTAATCCCAGGAACTTATGTCAGCTTAAAATTCCCACTTTAGATAAGCTAAAATAGTTAATGAAAAAAGGATATATATATATATGGCTGGTCATTAGACAGCTATGTGGTTATTGATCTACCATGAATATACAAAAAACTTACGAATATAAGGTTGCTTTGTTCTTGAACAGGTGATTGGCACATGGCATATATTTGCATGTATAAAGCCAGGCTTGTCTGACAGGTTGTAATTTACAAGTGTATACAGGAATCATTTGTCAACTGTTTACCATTTTCATTCTTGTTGGTATTATATTCGAGGTAAACTTGATGCTTCGATACAGACTTAAATTAGTTGACTAAAAGAGAAACAGGTAGCGTTTGTAAAGGTTGAATCATACTTCTTCTGTAGCTTATGCTTCTTCTCATCGCTGTCTTCTACCAAAATGGTGATCCAAATATTTGTCAAGGATTTCGTCTGCTTCCCGGCATCGGTTCTCTTTTTTTTTTTATTATTGGAGATGATTGCACATGTTCCTTTTTATCTGCTTAATGCTGCACTAACTATTATTTGCATCGAGTGTTGCTCAACTATTATTTGAAGGTAATGTGAATCCCCTTCTTTTAATTGATAGACGAGAATAGCATTCCTCTAAGATTAGTGACAATCCATAAAGCAAATTTTTTAATGTTATATTCCAAAATGATATGTGATTTGTAATTTTTTTTTTTAATTTCAGATAAGGTTGAGATTATTTCCAATTGAATGATGAGAATGTTATCCTATGAATATTTGATCATTAGCCTCATAGACGAAAGTCTCCATAACAAGTCGTATGAAATGTTGAAAAAATGATATGTGATATGTAATTTCATATAATATGAAATAGATTAATTTTCACGAACGTCAGTTTTGCCATGCCTTTTGACACATGTTTGCATTCTCAATTGTTTCATACAATTTTTTCCATAAATTTTGAGTTCACATAAATACACTTAAATTAATTAAACTTACAATATAATTTCTCTTTGTAATTTATTAATTTAAATAACATAACTAATCAAGATATCACATTTTTTTTCAGGGAGATAGTGAAGGATAATATCATCTACATTTAAAATGAATTAAAAACTTATCTGCATAAAATCCTTGAACAACTTTGGACATATGCTGGATAAAGTTCAACAATTCTTGCACGAAATAAAATCTGATGAATTCTTTTTTTCTCAAAGGGTAAACCCCTAAAGCCAACATCCCTCTTTCTATGATCATGCTATATGATATTAAGAAACCAAAAATACAAAAATCATAAAAGAAAATGATGATTCTGTATAAGCGTAGCCTTATTGGTTCCCAGATTGTCCGAAATATTTCCCTGCAATTGCAATCAGAATGCTGAGCATCGCGACCTCATCATCCAACACAGATTTTGCAGCTACGAGGCTCGAGCATTTGCGGAGCAGGCACCTCAGGGAAGCACAGGTATCAGCATCCAAAGGAACGTCAACGGTCACACAGAGAGCATACAGCCATAAACACTCGGCTCTAGAGAGGCTGCTCGAAGTCTCGAACGAGTGTATGGCATTTCGAAGCATCGAAGCTCGGGACATGACATCAATGCTTAGGAGTGAAGTCAGCGTTGGATCACCCCTTGGCCTGTGCTTGCATTCAGAAAGCTTTTGAGGCGACAGGTTGTTAGAATGCTCATACACAGAAAATGCCTGCAAAAGTAAATGCAGAAAGTTGCAATCTCCAAAATTCTAATGAAAAAAAGTAATTAGCAGGATAAAGAGGAATCCAAGTTCATAATTTCAAAGAGCAACGTCTTTGTTTGAGTGGCTTATCTATCCTTTTCGCATATTATGAGGAGCTTAACAGTTCCTATGGCTCTAGAAGGTAATGATAACAAGGATATAGTGGATTGTGGTCCCCTTATCGTTGATTAATCATCATCGAATGATGGCGACTTGATTCTGATGAAATGCCAGTGTGAAGAAAGAAGCAAACCTAAGCATCAAGACTGAATCCTTTATTGATCTTGTTCACATAGCCTCCTCTTCAGCAGTTCCTTTCTTAATATTGTTACTATAGCTCCTCTTCGGCAGTTATTCTTGTTTCTCTTTCAAATAAACTATTATTCAGATTTCGTCAAGTATACGTATTTTCCTATAATTTTTTCAATTCTTAATAGCTTCTATCCTCAAAAAATTCATTATTTAGCTAGTTTTGTTTTATTAACCTCTTTACTCTCTGGTGAGGGGATTAGTCAGAAACAAGTAAATTGATGCCATGGACCATTGAGCTCATAGAGGCTGAAGGAATGCAGAGCATTAACCACAGGACAAGGCAAAAAATCTACTGAGGATATAGCACAGGAAAAGTTGCTGTGCACCAGAAAATGGGCATCGATCTAGAACATCTGAAATGAAGCATGCAACAGAATTAGTATAATCATGGTCCTTTTGCAATAGGAATGGCCTACCTCCTACAATAGACCACCATCCTACAGATTTATATAAAAGGATTACAGTAACAATAATGATGATTTAAAATTAGAAGGGATTGGTTTTTACTTTTGTTGAAGGAGAGAGATGGGAGTCCTGAGAATTAACGGCACACAACGTTTCTAGCCCAGAGCGCTGGCTTAGAGGAGGAGCCAAGAATTATTCAGAAAAACACACAAAGATATAAGGTAGTTCAGGGATAGCTTCCCCTACGTTCACCCGAGTCAGAGAAAAAGGGTTTCACTAGTGCTGAGAAAGGTTTGGTTGGAGGACCACTACAAGAAGAAAAAAGAAAAAGAATACAAGCTTCATCCTTGATAATTGTTAGCTTGATCCTCCTTGATGATCGTAAGCTTAGTTGTAAGTCTGCTTCCCTGCTTCTGGAGCTCCACCCAAAGGTATTTTATAGGTGGTCTATAGTGAGTTCAGCGGGTTTTCTGGGCTGGAATTTCAAAATTGTCGGCTCCATACCGTTGGCCACACCATTGCCGGCTCCAGGAAAACTGTCGATAGTGGTAAAGGCACGTGGGTCTTTGATCTGTGTGACTGGCGGAAATCTGCACTTAGTGAGAATCGTGCTGACGTGGCAATCATCAGGCAATGGGGCAACACAATTGTGAATGAACAACCTCGTGGCCGATATTACTGAAAGCTAGCTGAGGACGACCAAACATCATGGTCGATGTTACTGAAGGAAGGTGGATAGCCAAACATCGTGGTTAATGTTAGGGATCTGTAGAAGCAAAGCATAATTAGTAAAATATCGTGCAAGATGGTGAAGAGTAAAAGCCTTTAGATATCACATATACGACTGAGATTCAACGCTGAATCTAGATGTTAACATCAGCCCCCCACATGAATGGGTGCTGACATTTATATGGGCCCAGGCATGCATCAATGATCATGTGGATGAGTGCATTACTTGAGGCCACAAAAATGGAATTCAAGGCATCGCCCTACCAATCTGCATTATGCTCATCTTGATTCCCTTCATTCTGCAAAAACAAGAGGGAAGGAGCAAGTTAGCGCAATGACTGATTTAAAAAATTGGGCTAGTCTAACATTATTGTTCAGCAGGAAAAAAGCGGTCAATGAGAGGAGAGAGGGTGTCTTGTCTTCAGAAGGCGAACCGTCATCGAGACAAGAGCCTGCAATCCTAGTCTGGAGCGAACAATAGCATTTCCTCAACCAGAAGAGCAGAGTATCGTGAAAGAAAAAAGAGCGAACCTAGCATCGTAGATGATGGTAGGCTGAACTTTGATTTAGCTTGATCATTAGCTCGTCATATGACGAGGTCTTAATCCACATAACAAGTCGTAGTGAACATGTTTGAAAAATGATATGTGATAGTAATTTTCATAGTATAATTACTATGAAATTCCACGATTAATTTTCACGATCACGGGTACACCAGTTTTTTGGCGCGTCAATGCCCTATTTTTCGCACACATGTTTCTTTTCAATTGTTTCATAGCAATTTTTCCATAAATGTGCTGCACGTTTCATAATACATCTTAGGCACAGCTAAATTAAAACTTTACTATCTATAATTTCTCTTTGTAATTTATATATATTTAAATAACATAATAAATCAGATATCACATTGTGTTATTTTCAGGGAGATACGTGGGATACATATCATCTACATTTAAAATGAATTAAAAACTTATCTGCATATTCAGGGAATTATTCTGGTTAGACCAACTTTGGCAGACACTCATGGCCTGGATGGCATCAAGTTCAAGGCCACTCTCCTTGCAACTCGAATAGAAATCTGATGAAGGTTCTCTCTTTTTCTCACGGCGTAAAGGTAGCCTCCTCCCTAGAAGAACAACATCCCTCTTCTATGATCATGCTTATGATGTAATTAAAGAAACACAAAAGTAACAAAAAATATAAAGTAAGAAAATGAATGATTCTGTATAAGCGCTAGCCTTATTTGGTTCCCAGATTGGTTCCGAAATATTTCCTCCGCAAATTGTGCAATCAGGGTTAATGCTCGACGCATAATAAATTGAGTGCCGACCGGTAAACCTCATCATCCAAACACAGATTTTGCAGAGGCTAACGAAGGCCGGTTACGCGCATCTGTTGACCAGGAGCCAGGTACAACCAAATCCAGGGAAAGCACAGGTATCAGCATCCTAAACGGAAATACAGCTTCCATAACGAAGTGCCACACGAGAGCATACAGCCATAAACACTCGGCTCCCGTAACCCCTAGAGAGGCTCGCTCGAAGTCCCTCCGGAACGAGTGTAACCTCGAGCATTGTAGAAAGCCCATCGCACATAGCTACGTTAGAACAAATGACATCCCAATGCTTAGCATAGAATGCAAGTGGGTAAGTCGATTGGGATCCCAAACCGCTCCTTGGCCTGTGCCTTGCATTCAGTAAAAGAAAGCTTTTTGAGCGCGACAGGTGTTAGACCCTAAAAAATATGGCTTCATCACGATTAAACCTGAAATCCCCCATAATGGGGGTAACCCTGCTAAACGTGTAAACCCGACCCATAAACCAGTAAAATCGCATAAACCAAAACCTCGATAAACCCCTGAAAACCCAGTAAACCTGAAAATAAACCCCCAACCCTGCAATACGGGAAACCCGTAACCTGTAACCTTGCAAACCCGCAAACCCCAAAAACATTGCAACCCCGTAACCCTTAAATAGTGTAAACCCTCTAAACCCGCGTAAACACTGGGCAAACCCCGCAAACCGTGAAAACCGTAAACCCCATACAAACCGTAAACCTATAAACGCGTAAACCCCAAAACCCGTAAACTCGTAATCTCGTAACTTGCATAAATCGATAACCCAAAACCGTAGAACCCGAAATCCCGTATCTGTAAACCTGTACAAACTGTAAACCCTGTAACCTTCGTAAATCGTAACCCGTAACGCGGTACAAATCGTAAACCCAAGTAAACCGCGTAAACCGCAAACCCCGCAAACTCGGCAAACGCAAAAATCATGAAATGCTGCAAACTGCGCAAACCCATGGTGCAAACCGCGAAACACGTGCAACCTGAAAAATGTTGCAACGCGTGCAAACCCGCAAACCGCCTACAGCACAAACCCCGCAAACACCTGCAAACCCTGCCAAACGACTGGAAAACCGTTGCAAAGATGCATCACGAAACCCACAAACCACGCAACCTTGCAAAACCGGCAAACCGCGCAAACCTTGGCAACCGCGCAAACCTGCCAACGCGCGCAAACCTGCAAACCGCACAAACCGCAAACCTGCAAAACCTGCAAATGCTGCCAAACCGTGCCAACACCGGCAACTGAAAAAATCCTGCAACCCGCGCAAACAGTCAAACGCAAATCGCGCAAACGCGCAAACCTACAAACCCCGCACCGCGTGAACCTCGTTAAACCCGTAAAACCGTAAACCCCGAAATCCCGGTAAACCGAAAATCTCATATCAACGTAAACCCGTAAATCCCGTACACACCATAAACTCCATAAACTGCGTAAACCGGCATAAAACGCTATGTAACGCGTAAACCCAAAAATCTCGCGTAAACCCGCAACCCAAACACCCGCAAAACTATGGCAAACACCGCAAATCGCGCAAGACCGCGCAAAACCGCAACTGCGGCAAGCAAAACCGACGCAGACCCCGCAACCGCGTAAACGGCAAACACTGTAAACCGTGTACCGTAAATCAACATAAACCCCGAATAACCCCGCAAACCCGCAAACGCAGCAACCTAAAATCTGCAACCCCGCAATGCGGCAAACTGTGCAAACCCGCAAACATTACCAAACGGCACCCCGCAACTGCCGCAAACCACAACCCAAAAAACCTACAAACCTCGTAAACCCCATGACTCGTAAACCGGGTGTAAACCCATAAACCCGCATAAACCGCGTAAAACCCCAAAAAACGGCGGTACCCTCCGTAAAAACCGTAAACCCGTAAAACTGTGTAAACCCATAACCTCCCGTAAACCGTGTAAACCCCGTAACTGGCGTAAATCGTATAAACCCAAACCGATAAACCCCCAAAACAACACCTTGTAAATTCTATAAACCCCGTACAAACATAAACCTCGTACAACCGTAAACCTCGTAAACCCTGTAACCGTGTAATACCACATAACCGCGTAAACATAAACGCGTAAACCCATAAAACCGGTAATCCCCAAATAATCCCCGCAAAATCCCGCACACCTGCAAACCTTGCACCCGCAAATTCTCAGTAAACCTCGCGCAAACTCCGCAAAAACAGCAAACCGTCATGACCGCAAACGCACGAAACCCGCACAAACTGCGCCAACCCTGCAACTGCGCAAACCGTTGCAAACCGTGCAAACGTGCAACCGCGCAACCCGCAACGGCGCAAACCTGCAACCCAGCAAACCCCGCAAATGCTACATACTGTGCAAATGCGCAAACCAAAAACCTGCAATCGTGCAAACCGCACAAATGTGCAAACAGCTCAAACCGGCCCAATAGCGGTCAAACGGGGCAACCCGGCAAAACCCTGAAACCGCGTAAACATATAAACCGTAACATGTAACCTCCGAATCCTGGTAAACCCGAAAAACCGCGTACAAAAACCCGTAAACACCCATAAACATTACAACGTAAACCCGTACGTGGTAAACCCGGTAAAGCCCTTTTAAACTGCGTAAACCCCGGCTGGCGTACTTGCAAAACTCTTTTCCAACCCTTAAAAGCCCCTTGAATCCTTCTTATCTCGCCCATAAACTTTGTACCGTCAGTACATAATCGTCATTACCTCGTAATATCCCGGTATCACCGATCACATTATTTACTGTAAACCTTTTTGTGGGGTAATTCGTTCCTTAGATTTGTAACACATGTTTCAGAAAATGCCTGCAAAAGTAAATGCAGAAAAGTTGCAATCCCTCCAAAATTCTAATGAAAAAAAAGTAATTAGCACAGGAATAAGAGGAATCCAAGTTTCATAATTTCCAAAGAGCAACGTCTTTGTTTGAGTGGCTTATCTATCCTTTTCGCATATTATGAGGAGCTTAACAGTTCCTATGGCTCTAGAAGGTAATGATAACAAGATATAGTGGATTTGTGGTCCCCATTATCGTTGATTAATCAATCATCGAATGATGGCGACTTGATTCTGATGAAATGCCATGTTGTGAAGAAAGAAGCAAACCTAAGCATCAAGACTGAATTCCTTTATTATCTTGTTCACATAGCCTCCTCTTCAGCAGTTCCTGTCTTCTTAATATTGTTACTTATAGCTCCTCTTCGGCAGTATTCTTGTTTCTCTTTCAAATAAACTATTATTCAGATTTCGTCAAGTATACGTATTTTCCTATAATTTTTTCAATTCTTAATAGCTTCTTATCCTTCAAAAAAATTCATTATTTTAGCTAGTTTTGTTTTATTAACCTCTTTACTCTCTGGTGGAGGGATTTAGTCAGAAACAAGTAAATTGATGCCATGGACCATTGAGCTCATAGAGGCTGAAGGAATGCAGAGCATTAACCACAGGACAAGGCAAAAAATCTACTGAGGATATAGCACAGGAAAAGTTGCTGTTGCACCAGAAAATGGGACATCGATCTAGAACCATTGAAATGAAGCATGCAACAGAATTAGTATAATCATGGTCCTTTTGCAATAGGAATGCCTACCTCCTCCAATAGACCACCATCTCTAACAGATTTAATAAAAAGGATGTACAGTAACAATAATTGATGATTTAAAATTAGAAGGGATTGGTTTTTACTTTTGTTGAAGGAGGAAGATGGAGTCCTGAGAATTAACGGCACACAACGTTTCTAGCCCATGAGCGCTGGCTTAGAGGAGGAGCCAAGAATTATTCAGAAAAACACACAAAGATATAAGGTAGTTTCAGAGGATGGCTTCCCCTACGTTCACCCGAGTCAGAGAAAAAGGGTTTCACTAGTGCTGAGAAAGGTTTTGGTTGGAGGACCACTACAAGAAGAAAAAAGAAAAAGAATACAAGCTTCATCCTTGATAATTGTTTAGCTTGATCCTCCTTGATGATCGTAAGCTTAGTTGTAAGTCTGCTTCCTTGCTTCTGAGCTTCCACCCAAAGGTTATTTATAGGTGGTCTATAGTGAGTTCAGCGGGTTTTCTGGCTGGAATTTCAAAAATTGTCGCGCTCCATACCGTTTGGCCACACCATTGCCGGCTCCAGGAAAAACTGTCGATAGTGGTAAAGGCAACGTGGGTCTTTGATCTGTGTGACATGGCGGTATAATCTGCATTAGTGAGAATCGTGCTGACGTGGCATCATCAGGCAATGGGGCAACACAATTGTGAATGAATACCTCGTGGCCGATATTACTTGAAAGCTAGCTGAGGACGACCAAACATCATGGTCGATGTTACTGAAGGAAGGTGGATAAGCCAAACACGTGGTTAATGTTAGGGATCTGTAGAAGCAAAGCATAATTAAGTAAAATATCGTGCAAGATGGTGAAGATAAAAGCCTTTAGATATCACATATATACGACTGAACGATTTCAACGCTGATCTAGATGTTAACATCAGCCCCCCACATGAATGGGTGCTATGACATTTATATGGGCCAGGCATGCATCAATGATCATGTGGATGAGTGCATTACTTGAGGCCACAAAAATGGGAATTCAAGCATCGCCCTATCCAATCTGCATTATGCCTCATCTTTGATTCCCTTCATTCTGCAAAAACAAGAGGGAAGGAGAAAGTTAGCGCAATGACTGATTTTTAAAAAATTGGGCTAGTCTAACATTATTGTTCAGCAGGAAAAAAGCGGTCAATGAGAGGAGAGAGGTGTCTTGTCTTCAGAAGGCGAACCGTCATCGAGACAAGAGCCTGCAATCCTAGTTCTGGAGCGAACAATAAGCATTTCCTCAACCAGAAGAGCAGAGTATGATGAAAAGAAAAAGAGCGAACCTAGCATCGTAGATGATGGTAGGTCTGAAACTTTGATTAAAGTAAATAACTTCGATTTTGATTGTTATGAAACATCGTGAACGATAAGTACAAAACCTAATTAAAGTAAAATGACTGCTACTAACATTATCGATATTACGAAACAACGTGAACAGATATATCGAGAGATGAGAGACTTCGACACCTGTCCGTTGTTTCAGGATCTGCACTTAGGAGAAGGCAGAGGAACGGATAGCTGTGCAGCCCCAATCTCCTTCATCATAGAAGACACAGTGAATTCCAAAAGACCATATGAATTCCAGAAGGACCAAACGAATTCCAGAAGACCAATGAATTTCAGAAAGACCAATGAATTCTAGAAGACCAATGATTTCCAGAGGACCAATGAAAAATGAAGTCCCCTGAGTCTGCAGGATGATCGATTTAAGGCATAGAAACTCTTTTAAGATCATCTTCACTTCCATGTCCTTGAAATTTGGAATGCCATTAGATCCATATAGAATTAGTATGCATTAGCTCCGACAACTTCACGAACGTATATATGGACCGTCCCAATTTGGCTCAAGCTTTGAAAACTCCAAGGTTGTTGGCTGCCATTTCTCGCCGCTTGAGGACAAGACCACCTTAAAAATATCGCTCAATTCGATGCTTATTTGTTCTATGCGTTATCAGTACTGCTGTCTTCTTTGCCCCAGAAAATCTAGATCAAGACGCCGTTGAATCATTCATTTTCTTTCATCCATGCTTTTCAAAGCATCGGATCGAAGTTTGTCGCACCTTCTACTCTGGAGAGAATTGCTCTAGCTCTAACCAGTATAACAGCCTTCTATCCCGAACGCAAGAGAGAAAGGGGTTATTCTTGAGTAACCTCTGAGGGAGCGGTATTATAATCCATAGAGCACCTGGAAGTTCATTCAGGCCAGTAAGTTTTAGCTCACATTAAGATGCTTCTTTAGGAATATTAAGAATGTTCTTATTAACTGCCTCAGCTTGACCATTAGTATGTGGATGCCATATAGATTGCATGTTTTGAGATTAAATTTAGTGTTTCCCACAAAAATCCACAAATCCTTTGATTGACAAAGGGAGTATCATTATCGGTGATAATGGTCATAGGAATACCAATATCTGTATAAAATATTAGCCCATAGAAAATCTTCTACATGCTAAGCAGTAGGTGTGGGCCATGGATTTAGCCTCAATCCACTTCGTAAAATAATCAATAACGACTAAGACCCACCTGTAGCTTCGTACAACAAGAGGCATTAGGACCAAAACATCCAAACCCCTAAAATTGCTAAAGGGCACAGAAGAGTTTGATGAATTTGAGGAAAACCTGCTAGTTGCCAGTGTAAGATCTACATAATTAGATTGTACATGTATAGCATTTCAATAAAATGTTAGGTTTTCTAGAAAAATCTTGACATAGAATGCGTCATACCAACTTACATCCACGAGGCATGAAGTTTTTTGCAATTCTCCTTGATGAATGGACTTCATGACCTCTGTTGCCTCCTCCAGATCTCAAAAGCATCTTCGTGGATTGGGTTTTAGCTTATTATGTATCTTCTGTTTACATCTAATCGTTCGGAGGAGGCATAGTTTGGCGCACGTCAAGCACTTAGCTCTTTTGCCTCCTATTTTGGTTGTTAGGATTGTATTTCTGGACATTCATTCTTCATGGTAGTTGGATTCTATTCCATCCAGCCGATGTTTGGGTCAGTACATTTGGTATCTTCTGCCAGTTTCATAA
>KZ451974.1:2079088-2126609 GCA_002786265.1 Apostasia shenzhenica | reverse complement strand
AGAAGGGGAGTGCCCTTGACTGCCAGTCGCCTTGGCGCTAAGTTAGAATTTTAGGCCAGGAACTTCAAGAAGGGGAGTGGTGATTGTTCATAAAATAATGTGATACAGAGATTTTATGAGTAAAACTTCTTGATGTCGTTGTCGCTCCAAGTCCTTGGCAGGCGAGTCCCATCATGCCTTGATAGTTTGTAGGTGTTGGGGCCGACAACTTTGCGGATGATGAAAGGGCCTTCCCAGTTGGAACTGAGTTTTCCTGATGTCATGTCTCGGCCAGCGTTATTTTTTAATTTCAGGACCAGGTCGCCTTGTTGGAATGGTCTCCTATGGACGTGCTTGTTGTAGTACTTTTCGATCCTTCGCTTGTGTTCTGCTTGTCGAAAGGATGCCAGTTCTTTGTCTTCTTCGAGGAGGTCAAGTTCGATTCTCCTTGCACTCTCACTTTGTTTTTGCCAATCAGGAAGAGGTGGGTCGAAGGTGCTAGCATTTTTGACTCGGGGGGAGTATACGTCTAATTCGACTGGGATGAGAGCTTCTCCCCCGAAAACAAGTGAGAAAGGTGTTTGACCCGTTGCTGCTGTTGGTGTGCAGTTGAATCCCCAGATTACCGCCGGGAGCTCGGCTGCCCATGACGAGCCAATCTTCTCAATTCGTTTTCTCAGGGTGTTGAGGAAGTTTTTGTTTGAGGCCTCTGCGTGGCCGTTCGATTGCGGGTGTCTGACTGATGCAAAGCTCAGGTTAATACCGTTTTTGGAGCACAGATTTCGAACGGCCCGGCTGGTGAAGGCAGTCCCATTGTCGCAGATCAGGGAGAGGGGACGCCGAACCTGCACACGAGCTGCGACCATATGAAGTTTCTGACGCCCATGCCCGTTGGTTGTGCCATTGCCTTCGCTTCGACCCATTTCGAAAAATAGTCCGTTGCTAGAAGTACGTGGCGCAAGTTCTTCCCGGATTTCGGGAATGGTCCCAAGAAGTCAAGGCCCCACATCGAAAATGGTCAAGAGCTGGTTATGGGGTATAGTTGACCTGCTGGTTGTTTAGGTATTTTCGAGTAGATCTGGCACTGGGAGCACTTCTGGCTGAATTCTTTAGCGTCCTTCTGAAAGGGATGGCCAGTAATATCCTTGGCGTAGGACTTGTAGGGCGAGGTTTCGCCCTGCGGCGTGAGTCCCGCAGTCTCCGGAGTGGATCTATTCGAGTACGATTTTCGAGTCCTCCTCAAGGATGCATTTGGCCAGGGGGAGAGAATAGCATCTCCTAAACAGTTGTCCCTAGGAGATGATATATCTGGCAGCTTTCACCTGGAGCCTGTGAGCCTTATTCCTGTCGTCTGGGAGCTTGCCCGTCAGGAGGTAATGTCGGATGTCATCCATCCAACTTCCAGGGTTGAAGTCGACGTCGAAGATTTGCGGCTCTTCGAAGGCGGGGAACAGGATGTCTAGTGTGTTATCATTTTCTTCCTTGGCGAGCTCGTCTGCCAGCGAATTCATCTCGCGGGGGATGTGAAATAGGGAAGCCTGGGCGAAATGCTGGAGGAGAGTTTTAGCGAGTTGGAAATACCTTTTGAGCACTTCGTCCTTTGTCTGGTAGGATCCCGTTAGCTGGTTCACCATTAATTTGGAGTCGCTGTAGACATCGAGTTGTCGTGCTCCGAGTCCCTTGGCAAATTTGAGCCCAGCGATGAGGGCCTCATATTCGGCCTGATTGTTCGTGACGAGGAAGTGTATCTTCCCTGATCTTTGAAGTCGAATTCCCCAGGGACTGGTGAGGATGATGCCGACCCCTTGGACGCGCTCGCCGGAGGCCCCGTTTACATGGAGGGCCAAGGCTGTGGCTTCTCTCGGAGTTCGGGTTGTTCAGCTGCTGTGAGTTCGGCAACGAAATCGGCGAGCGCCTGGCTCTTGGTGGTTGTTCGTGGGAGGAAGTCGATATCGAACTCAGAGAGTTCTACTGCCCATTTTTGCAATCTTCCGGAGATTTCGGGGGAGTGGAGTATTCTCCGGAGGGGCTGATCCGTCGTCACCTTGATGGGGTGAGCTTGGAAGTAGTGGCGTAACCTGCGGGCAGCAGAGATCAATGCAAAAGAGAGTTTTTCGAGGGGAGGGTATCATACTTCGGCTCCGTGGAGGATGTGGCTAATGTAGTGGATCGGATGCTGCCGGACGGCCTCTTCTCGAACAAGTACTGCCGACACCGAATTGTCGGTAGCGCTGAGGTAGAGGAAGAGATCTTCGTCCTGGATCAGGGCGGAGAGCAGCGGTGGTGACAGCAGGTATTCTTTCAAGGATTGGAAAGCTTTCGCACAGTCCTCATTCCATGCCTGGTTTTCTCCTCGAAGAATTTTGAAGAAGGGGAGGCAGCGTTCGCCAGATTTCGAAATGAATCTGCTGAGTGTCGTGACCCTTCCGTTTAATTTTTGTATGTCCTGGGCCGTTTGGGGTGGCTTCATCTCTTTTATGGCCTGAATTTTCTCAGGGTTCGCCTCAATCTTGCCTAGAGGTTCTGGAGGGAACAATAGCATTTCCTCAACCAGAAGAGCAGAGTATCGTGAAAGAAAAAAGAGCGAACCTAGCATCGTAGATGATGGTAGGCTGAACTTTGATTAAAGTAATAACTTCGATTTTTGAATGTTAATGAAACATCGTGAACGATAGTACAAAACCTAATTAAAGTAAATGACCTACTAACATTATCGATATTACGAAACAATGTGAACATATATCGAGAGATTGAGAGACTTCGAGCAACCTGTCCGTTGTTTCCAGGATCTGCACTTAAGGAGAAGGCAGAGAACGGATAGCTGTGCAGTGGCGTCCGAATTCGTATCCTTCATCATAGAAGACCAGTGAATTCTCCAAAAGGACCAATGAATTCCGAGAAGACCAACGAATTCCGAGAAGACGCAATGAATTTCAGAAGACCAATGAATTCTAGAAGACCAATGATTTCCAGAGGACGCCAAATGAAAACAGAAGTCCAGTTAAAAGCTTTATCAAGAATGCCCCTGAGTCAGCAGGATGATCGATTTAGGCAATAGAACGCTTTTAAGATCATCTTTCACTCATTCCTTTGAAATTTGAATGCCATTAAGGATCCATTAGATTAGTATGGCATTAAGCTCGACAACTTCACAGGAAACGATAATAGTGGACCGTCCATATTTGGCTCAAAGCTTTGAAAACTCCAAGGTTGTTGCCTTGCCCATCGTCTCCGCCGCTTGAGGACAAGACCACCTTAAATACGCTCAAACTCGATTGCTTATGTTCTATGCGTTTCAGTACTTGCTGTCTTCTGTTTGCCCGCAGAAAATCTGAGATCAAGACGCTTGAATCATCATTTCTTTCATCATGCTTTCAAAGCATCGGGATCGAAGTTTGTCGCACACTTCTACTCTGGGAGGAAGTGCTCTAGCTCAAACCAGTATAACAGCATCCTATCCCGAACGCAAGAGAGAAGGGGATTCTTGAGTAACCTCTGAGGGAGCGTAATTATAATCCCATAAGAGCACCTGGAAAGTTTCATCAGGCCAAGTAAGTTTTAGCTCCATTCAGATGCTTCTTTAGGAATATAAAGAAGAATGTTCTTAAATTAACTGCCTCCAGCTTGACCTTAGTATGTGGATTGCCATATAGATGCATGTTTGGATTAATTTAGTGTTTCCCACAAAAAATCACAAATCCTTTGATTGACTAAGGGAAGTATCATTAATCGGTGATAATGGTCATAGGAATACATATCTGTATAAAATAATTAGCCATAGAAAATCTCTAACATGATGCTAAAGCAGTAAGGTTGGGCCATGGATTTAGCCTCAATCCACCTTCGTAAAATAATCATAAACGACTAAGACCCACCTGTAGCTTCGTACAACAGAGGCATTTAGGCAAAACTCCAGCCCCTAAAATTGCAAAGGGCCAAGAAGAGGTTGATGAATTTGAGGAAACCTGCTAGTTGCCAGTGTAAGATCTACATAATATTGACATTGTAAGCATTTTCCAATAAATGTTAAGGCTAGAAAAATCCTTGACAAAGAAATGCGCATACCAAACTTCAATCGCACGAGCATGAGTTTTGCATTCTCCTTGATGAATGGAACTCATGAGCGCTCGTTGCCTCTCCGGTCTCAATGCACGTTCGTGAGGGGTTTAGCATAATGATCTTCTGTACAACTAATCGTCGAGGAGGAATAGTTGGCGCACTCAAAGCACTTAGGCTTCTTTGCCTCCATTTGGTTTTAGGCTTGGACAACATTCTTCAGGTAGTTGATTCTATCCATCCAGCACGATGTTTGGTCGTAACATTTGTTATCTGCTGCATTCATAATTGGCTTGTCAGATATCTGATGCTGATGAAAATCAAGAGATCCTTTCTTTGCAAGATGATCAACCATCTGATTTTCTTCTCTAGGGACATGAGAGAACTCCATGAACTGAGAGATTAAGAGATGAACCTTGGCTAAGTACTTTTTCAAAACATTGTCTCGTGACTCATATATGCGATTGACCTGATTAACTATCAGCTGAGTCGCTAAATACTTGAATATGTTGCATGCCCAACCCACGAGCGAACTCTAGGCCGATAATGAGAGCTTTATATTCAGCTTGGTTATTAGTGACCTTAAACTGAAGAGTTACAGATCAATATAAGGCAACACCGGATGGGCTAGTTAAAAGAATGTCAGCTTCTTGAAATTGTTGCACAGAAGCACCATCGTGCAGAGACCAAGGCATAACTTTCTTCTCCGTTGGCACAGGCTCTGAGGTACTGAGTTCTACCACAAAATTATCTAGGGCTTGCACCTCATTAGTTGTTCTTGCAGCATATTTAATATCAAATTCACCAAGTTCAATGGATCGCTTCAATAATCTCGTTGAGGCCTCAGGAGTCTGTAGTATATTAAGAAGTAGTTGATCAATGACAACTTGGATGGTATAAGTTGGAAAATATGATCGCAACTTCCTGGCAACCATAAGAAGAGCAAAGACCAGCTTCTTTAGCACAGGATATTGAGCTTCAGTCTCCAGTAGCACATGATTGACATAAAATATTGGATGTCGAATCCCCTTATCCTCTCTAACCAAAACTGCAGAGATTGTTGTATCAAAAACTCTAAGGTATAAAGATAAGATATCCCCCACTTCTGGAGCTGTTAAGATTGGTGCAGTTATAAGGTATTTTTTTAGCTGTACAAAGGCCTCTTCACATTTAGAAGTCCATTGTGCCTTCTTGCCATTACGCAAATATTGGAAGAAGGCAAACATCGATCACCAGTCTTGAGATGAATCTTCCCAGACTAGTAACTCGACCTGCCAATCTTTGAATCTCCTTTAATGATTTTGGAGATGACATTAAGTATCATTGAGATTTTACTAGGATTGGCATGAATACCTTGGGCCAATATTAGATACCCCTAGAACTTACCTGAAACAGCAGCAAAAGTACATTTAACAGGATTAAGTTTAAGCTTATACCTGTGGAGAGTGTCAAACATCTCTTTGAGATTAGCTAGATGATCTTCCATGCTTATGCTTTTTACTAGAATCTACATAGGCTTCAAGATTTCTTCCCCTCCGATTTTTGAATACCATATATACGTTGGTAAGTTGTGCCAGCATTCTTCAAATCAAAGGGCATAACATCATAGCAAAAGGTTCCGAAGTCGGTAATGAAAGCAGTATTCTTCTCATCACCTTCAGCTATTTTTATCTGATAATATCCAGAGAAAGCATCCAGAAAGCTCATCACATGGAGCCCAGCAGTGCAATCCACCATAACATCGATACACGGCAGAGGATATTGGTTCTTTAAGCAGGCTTGATTGAGTGTGAGAAAATTCACACACATCCTCCATTTCCATTGGGCTTTTTCACCACCATTACGTTTGTAAGCCACTCTGAATATTTTACTTCCCGAATGTATTTGGCCTTCAATAATTTGTTTACTTCTTTAATGGCAATGTATCTCACTCCTGCCATGATTCTTTTATTTTGCTTTACAAGAGTTGCATTAGCAGATACATTCAAGTAATGCTCACTTACAGTTTTGTCAATTTATGTCTTCAGGAGAACATACAAAAAAATCGATTTACTCAGAAAGCAAAACAATGATCTCTGTCCGTTGCTTGTTATTCATAGAAGAGGATATAGATACAAGTTTGGAAGAATCTTCTCTCCCTAGAGTTACATTAATGACCCCTCTTGGAGAGTGACAGGCTAGGTCCCTCTAGAATCCAATTGATCAACTATGAGCTGAGTGGCGATCTGGAAAACATCGAAGAGCCTGTCTTGAGTCTCCCCTAATGGTGACGATGCCACTGCGTTGTAGCCAAACTTAGCTCTGATGAACGCAAAGTTCACCATATTCATAGCATACCCGTTGTCGTCGTAGGAAGCCACAGGTAGTGAGATGAATCCCATGGGCTGAACCCTCTCTCTAGAAAAGCCCAGAAGAGTAAGGCCTTTATGGAGGAGGTCTGTCTCCTTAAAGCCATCTAAAGGAGTCAGCGATTCATGTAGTGACCACTATGGGGTCATTGTAAGAATTGTCACTACTGGGGATATCTTCAAAGAAGGTGAGTGGGATAGAAGTAAAGACTTATTGGGATACACTGCCAACTTCGGCAATCAGTCGGTGAGCAGTAGTAGGATCAACGTTAAAGATTGCGTTGATAGTTCTGGCGACCAGGGCATATGTCCAGCTTGGAGGATCCAAACTAGGGGCACCAGTGGAAGTTTGTGTTGTGGTCTCTGAGACACCTTCGTGGGACCTTTCTCTCCAACCAAGGTCAGAGGCGCGCGTCATGAGCAGGAATTCTTCTAACTTGGCCTGATCAGCTAGTTTGTCAAGCAAGGCCTTGAGAGTGCGGCATTTATGGAGCCTGTGCTCGTAGATGTCATTGAACTCACAATAATTGTCAGGATCTGTCCCAGCAGGAGGCACTGGTTTGGGTTCTGATGGGCGAACCCATTCTTGCTTGACAGCCACCGTATAGACTTCAGTGAGTGAGCAGCTTAGAGAAGAGGTGCTTCCGTTCGTAGGACCGATGAGGCCTCTGGTTGCCTCTGTTACGGTTGTCATTCCTTTGCTTCCTCGAGCCTGATGTTTCGTCGCCCCGATGTTTCATTTTCTTTCCTCCTTTAGTTTTGGGCTTAGTAACATCGGGGGGGCCACCTTCTGCGTCCTCCAGGAGCACAAATTGGCCGGCTCTAGCCACAAACTCAGGATAACTCCTGAGTTTTACAAGTTGCAGAGACTTGTACAAGTCTCCATTCCTCAATCCCTTATGGTAGTTGTGCATATTGACGGTAGGGTCAACGTCTTCAGCTTCCGCCGCAGCAGAAAAGAAACGGTTGGTATAATCCCGCAGGCTCTCGCTTCCCCCTACTTAATGTTGGCAAGCACCATGCTGGAGACCACCATGCATGTTCACCCAATGAAGCAGGCGACCAATTCCCACTTCAGGTGCTCATAAGAGCATATATGGCCCCTGGGCAGCACTGGCTGAGGTGGAGCAGGAACTGCCGTAGCCAGCAGATTGGGGGCAGGAGCCGCCGCAATCAGTGGGCAAATTGGGTCAGCAACAGCATTGACTGCCTGAGTCCGTTGAAGGACTGCAGCTTGCTGAGCGGTGAGTCCAGTGACGATTGGTGATTTGCCAGCATCTCATGCAATTCTGTCATCCTGGTACTTCTTGATGAAGAAGTTGATCTGGCGTGACGCCTGGAGGCAGATGTCAAGCCTTCATCTCCAGCAGTCCTAACAGAAGGCTCTGCAGCGACTCGAGCATTCCGAGCTAGTGACTTGATCTTGCGCGCTCTACCTACTATCTTCTCTGCCTTAATGAAAGCACAAAAAAATGTTAACAGAAAGAAACGCGAGTCCTGAGAATTAGCGGTACATTTTTAACCCAGATCGCTGGAACAGAAGAGGAGCTAAGACTCATCCAAAAAAACACAAAAGGATGTAAAGTGGTTCAAGGATAGCTTCCCCTACGTCCACCAAAGTCAGAGATAAAGTGTTTCACTAGTGCTGAAAAAGGTTTGGCCAGAGAACCAATACAAGAAGAAAAAAGAAAAAGAATACAAGCTCTGTCCTTGATGATTGTTAGCTTGATCCTCCTTGATGATCATAAGCTTGGTTGTAAGTTTGCTTCCCTGCTTCTGGAGCTCCACCCAGAGGTATTTTATAGGTGGTCTATAGTTGATTTCAGCGGGTTTTCCGAGCTGAAATTTCATAACTGTCGGCTCCATACCGTCGGCCCCACCACTGTTGGCTCCAGGAAAACCATCGATAGTGGTAAAGGCACGCAGGTCTTCGGTCTGTCTGACTGGCGGAAATTTGCACTTAGTGAGAATCGTGCTGACGTGGCAATCATCAGGCTACGGAGCAGTGACATTTGTGGATGAAGCAACCTCGTGGCCGAAATTACTTGAAGCTAACTGCGGACAGCCAAACATCGTGGCCGATGTTACTGAAAGAAAGTGGATAGCCAAACATTGTGGCCGATGTTACGGATCTGCCGAAGCAAAGCATGATTAATAAAACATCGTAACCGATGAATAAAATATCATGCCTGATGGTAAAGAGTAAAAGTCTTTAGATACCATGTGTACGGAGATTCAATACTGAACCCAGGTGTCAACAACTTTACTCAAGTTGAATTACTAGAAATGGGAATGAACATATGACAAATTCAAGGGAATTTATTCATCATTATATTTAAAAAATTATCCACTTTGCATAGAAATAAGGGGCTGAGCGCAAACATACAGGCGTTATTTTGTTATAAGGCAAAATTAACAGCGTAAGATTAAATAAACCTGGAATATTTCACTTCAGCACATAAAAAATGTTAGCTAGCAAAGCAGATCGCTGAAGCTCCTGACATGTCCACCTTTCAAAACTGTATTAACTACGAAAGACCATATTTTGTTCTTCAAAAAAGAAGACCATATTGGTGCTGTGTAATCCTTAGATTTGACAAAGCACCTGCGGAATTGGCTAAATGATAAGGATCTGGGGATATGGACTAGTTATTTATAATGCGAGAAATGCCCATCTCACCGTGGCTTAGTTCCAGTTTGGGAAAGCTCTTTATTGCAATTGTGCTATAAAGCACATACTACTTTCAAGAAAAAACTATTTGGTAAAACAATAGTACTACACAACACAACTATAATATAGTATAAAGTGGTTTCTATTAATTGTACAATACAACTATACTAGAGTATAAAATAGCTTTTTGCTCAAGCCATGAGAAAGTGTTCCGTCACAACTTTCATCACATAAAGCTATTATACAGAAAGCTCTACCATACATGGCCTATCAAATTTATTAAAATTGTCGGTAGATTTTGCTTGTTTTTCTAACATATGACAGTCATATAAACAAATAACAGTGATTATTTTATCATATCACGGGGTAAAAGAAGGTAACTATTAGGGTTTCTCAATTTATTAGGCTTTATGTCCACAAGCATTGGTATATTAAAAATACATCTCATTAAAGCATCTCAATAGGCTTGTAGACTTGTCACATGAAGGCTCATATCAACAATCTTTTCCTTGTCCTGCTTGGAAGAGGTAACAGACAATGGGAATTGGGAGCAGTAGCAGGCCTCACTATGACAAGAGTTGGCGTAAATGAGGTAGGTTAAGGGTCAGAGTATCAATGTCGAGGAACCACTGATGTCTGGAACCTCTCAACATTCAATGCTACCCTATGAGAAATAGAAACACATTTTTCTATAAATTTTAATTTAAACTGACCTAAAGGCCTGACAAGGGCAATCCTACAATAGTGGAGAAGATGCTCAATATTAATTACGTCAAACTTAGCTTGCATCCAAGCTAATTTGATGTGGTCCCATGGCTAAAACTACGGTTTGGAGGTACCTCACACCATATACTTAGATTTGGGCTAATTGTCCTTTTTTTCTCTTGATATTCCCATAGCTGAAAATTACTAATGTAACCCCCTTTCAATATACGACATTCTCTTGTTGATTTCTAATTCCATCAAAGAGAACTTGTTTATTTGGATTAAATATGCTCTTCATCCTCTAGTTTGCAAGATCTTTGTTGGATTAATGGAGCATAAACTAGTCCTTCCATGATTTTTCCTAGTTCTCATGTGAACTGGTTACTAGTTAGGATCTATGTTTAGTATAATGTATAGCATGAAAGGCTTTGATCCTGAGATGATGCAGAATGTTTTGCATGTTATGGACGTTAACTTGTATGCTTGAGTATCTATCCATGTTCATTTCGTATGTCAGAATCCTAAAATCAAAAGTCAGGAACTGTGTTATTTGTTGTTGTTTGCTGGTTGATTTTGCTACAAGCAGATTTTTGTAAGAATCAATTGGTGTAGGAAATCAACCATCAAGCACAGAATCAACCGCCAGGCACAAAAATCAACTGATACACAAAACAGGCCACCAATCCCCATTTTCCAGATCCAGGATCTTTGAACTTACACCATTTATGACTTCCTAAAGCCTTTCATACTTCATGGAGATCATTCCTAGTGGACTACAGGTTCTAGAACTATGACAAATAACAGAAATCACACTCGTCTGTCATCAGAGCAAGTTTAGTGTGCTACTTTCTAGTTTTACCTTGCCATTTGCATATAGCTACACTTTAGTTAAAATATTATGACATATTTATGTGGTTACTTGCAGAATGATGAATCCTATGAGTAATCACCACTAGATCCCTAGACCCTAGACCAAGTAGTGGTTACACATCAATAATATATGAAGGCATGAAAATTTTTCCTTATCTGAGTATGGTTGAAGACAAACTATGTGTCTTGTAAACATGATCAAGCTTCCCTAATTCCAGCTACCTTCTAGGGTAAATTGGATCACATAGATTGCATGCTTAAGTCTGATCGTGAGTTGAGCATGAGAGCATACACATGGAAAGGGTTCGACTTACGAAACAAACACAAATAGGGTGAATGAAGGAATCCCTTAAGGTTTCCTCGCACATACATTATCATATACAAAAGCATGTGGGCAAGTTGGGCCAGGCCCATTAACAGTTAATATGTACATCACAACATAATATATACCATATTAACACCCCCCACTCCCCTCAAGCTAAGGCATGGACATCAATCTTGCCTAGCTTGTTATAAATGTAGTTAACCTTGGAACCCAAAAGGGGTTTGGTGGAGATATCAGCACGCTATTCTCCTATTTGAACATGATGCAGATCACTGTTCTTCTGAAACTCCAATCGAACAAAATGGCAATGATCTCAATGTGTTTGGTTCTCTTATGAAATATTGAGTTGGAAGTAATATGTATTGCCGACTTGCTATCGCACCGGATGTAGGATTCTTCTACAGAAATCATAACTCAGCCAAAAATATTACAACCTAAAAAATCTCTTAAGTAGCTAAGGCAGTGTCTCTGTACTCTGCCTCAGCACTGCTACAAGCTACATCCTATTTTTCCTCTTAGAAAATATTACATTACCTCCTATGAAGAAAACATAGTATACAATAGTAAATCACCTACACAGGACATCCTTCCCAATCTGCATTTATATAGCACTCAACCTGCCTATGCTTGTTGCTTTTGAAGGTTATCCATTTTCCTAGGCTTCCTTGCAAATATCTTAGTATTCTCATAACTGCATCCTATTGTGGTTTCCTCTGTACTTACATGAACTAATTGACTATGTTTACAGCATAAGCAATATCAGGAAGAGTCATAATGGTTAAATAGTTTCGCTTACCCACTAGCCTTTTGTACCTCTTTGGATGCACAAGGACAGCACCTTGGTCAAGTAATAATTTCGTGTTACGATCCATAGGAGAACCTCTACCTTAAATTATATCGTACTTGCCTCAACTAGTAGATCCAATATATACTTACAACATAAACACCCAGGAAGTATTTACTCTTCTAAATCTTTTGTCACAAAGTGATTAGCAACATGTGTCTTTTAGGGTAGCAATACTCTGATAATTATCCCCTATCAAAGCAATATAATTAATGTAGACCACAAGGTCAATTACATCGGTAAATCCTATACAGCCGAACTATCGAATCACATGGCTAAACCTACTAAAGCATGCTCGTGGAGACTATTTGAGGTCATAAGCTGAGCAATGAAGTTGGCACACCTTCCCTTCCTACAAACTCTGGTGGCTATTCCATACCAAGTCTCCAAAAAAGAAGGCATTCTTGGTGTTTAGCTGATAAAGAGACAAAGAATAAAGTGTTGCTAAAGACAAGAAGAAGATAATTGAGATCATCTTGGTGACATGAGAAAATGTTTCATAATAATCTAAGGCATACGTTTGCACAGAGCCTTTGGCTACCAACAAAGCTTAAACAAGGAAGAGAGCCATTAGGGTGAAATTTTACTGTATAAGCCCATCTGTAGCTAACAACCTGCTTACTAGGTGGCAAGTGACAAGATTCCAAGTGTGATTTCTATGTACAGCTTGCATCTTTTGTCATGCCAGCTCTCTATTATGATCTCAAGCTTATGTGTGAATTTTGCATGATATGGATTTTAATTTGTATGGTTGAGTATGGTTCCATGTTCATTTCGTGCATAAAATGTAGTAAAAACCATAGGTTAAAATCCTGAAATCGAAGCCTGAAACTGCACTATTAGTTTCTTGCCAAATGATTTTGCAACCGATTGATTTCTGTAAGAAACATACAATGCAAGAATAATCCGCCAGGCCCCCCAACTAGACAAAATCAAATGACACAAAATATACCTCAAGAAGCATTTTCTATATTTCAAGATTTCTGCATTTACTCCATTTAGGACTTCCTAAAAGTCTTCCATTCTTTATTCTTTATGGAAATCGTTCCTAGACTACAAGTCCTGGAACTAAGATTGTTACTTGAAATCACACTTGAATGCCATCAAAAAGAAAACAGCCAGGCCAAAAATCAACTGTCAGGCACAAAAATGAAGAGATACAAAATAGACCACTAATCCCCATTTTCAAGGTCTTTGTATTTTCTTCCTAAAGCCTTCTATTGTTCATGGAGATCATTCCTAACACTGTATAGGTCCTATAACTTGTATGGCAACTTGAAATCACACTTGACATTATCATACTCTAACCTTGCAGCCCACAGATAAATCATTCCTCATAAAGTGAGGCGGTTAAGAATCTTTAACAAACAATAGTCAAATGCTAAAAAAAAAAAGAGATAATAAACCATTTTCCATATTATTGTTAGAAAGTGAGATCAAAATCAAATTAATACGCACTAGGATATGTGTAATCAGTTCTTTAGAAATATCCTAAAGATGAGAATAAAAGAGGCTTTTACGAGAAATACATGCAAAATATATAATACATCGTATATTGACAACAAAATGGTCAAGATGAACCTGAAAATGATAAGTAATACTAAAGAAACAAGCAATTCTCCAACTTTACGTGAACAGGAAATTCAAAATTAAAACAGACCGAAAAGACACCATGTGGTTAGTTACCTCTCGTAATTTTGAAAATCCAATGAGGAAAGTATCCTCCCAAGCTTCTGAAGGCAAGAGATTTGGTGGGCACTCTGCAATATCTGGAATGTGGGGCATATAAGGAGTTTGCTTGCCACTGAGTTCACTCAAATTGAGGTGGGCAACCTTCACTTTTGGAATATGTGCAGCCTCCCATCTTTTTATAAAAGAATGGAAAACAAAATCAGCTTACATCATCTAAGCCACAAATGCAAATCAAATCAGTATGTTCATGACAAGTAGATTGCACAGAAAAAAAAGAAATGAAAATCACTCAAGCATTCTATATAAATAAAGTTCTAATAATTACCCAAGCAGACAATATTGGTTCTAGAACCCTGCAATATGTGGAAATTATGCAAATACTAAGCAGCAATAAGTTGTAAAAGTAAACATCGAGATGTGACTTTCAGAAATATTAATCTAAAAGAGGTGTGATGCGGAACATAAATAACCTACTTAGAGATCAGTAAATGAAATAGCAGATGACAATAAAATTGTTAAATGATTATATACCGGAGATACTTATGTAATAATCAAGAAACCTAATATTGCAAGTAAATCAATTTTAAAACATTCAAAAAATAAGTTCGAATAATATGTAGATAATCCCCTCACCAGATTTAAGGCGATGCAAATTCAATAAATTAGAGTTAGGGTACACACAAATTAGGATATTTCACCATAAATATAACCCAACATCAATTGATTCGCATAGCAATGTCAAGGTCACATAGGCGTGCAGAAAGAACATCCTTCGTGATTTCATCAGCAACCATTAACCGACAAAAATTAGGAATAACAGTTAGGTTTGAAGATTAACCGATCAGTGAGCTTGAATCTGGGAGAGACAGTGATGCAACCAATCATCGACACGAGATCAGTTGGAGTGGCGTGGATGGAAGAAGCAATGTCAAGGTTGTTGACACAAGTCGTTGACAAAGAACGATTAGCAAATGAGCACAAAAGATCAGAAGTAGCGGCGACAGTAATAGGAGTAGCACGTAAGTGAAGCCGATGGCAGGTACTATGTGGTGTTGAGGAAGAGAGTGTGGTGATCGTTGACTGGTGCAGGGGAAGAAAAGGTCGACAGCAAATTCAATGCCAAAATCAATCAGCGACAAGTCATGAGAAAGCAGCGCGAAAGTTAGCAGGACCGCCAAACTAGCCACACTCCAACATGCGGGCGGCAATCAATTGAGTGACGTCGTCGAGGGAAGGGAAAGGAAGGAGGTAGTTGTTCTCCGCAGGTGCAATTAAGGCTATAATCAGCTTGGCAGTTCACAGAGGTGTGGAAATATGAGGGAAATCATAGCAAAGGGTCGCTATTTTCAAGTGGACCTGGAGGTTTTGAATTTGCTTAATAGAGTTTTGCTGAAAGGAGCTGGAAAAAATATCTTAAATTCCTTTAAAGTATTTAGGGATTTTCACTCAAAGCCCAAATCCTTCCATTCACCGAGATATAACATGCAAGCTAAACTTAAAATAATTTCATTCTAAAATTAAAGATAAACTGTAGTAGTTCATGCCTTTATACATGTGTATTACATTCGAATTTCCAATTACAAAAATAAATGCTGAAATAAAAACAAATATAAACACTTCAAATGCGAGTAAAAAGGAAAAGGAGTAAATAAAATCAATCAAAAATTTTGAAGATTTTATTCAAATCAATTAATTAATTTGAATGAAAATTTATAATCTACCACCAATCACGTCTGCTCCAAAATCTATCGCTAGTCATTCGTCCATCCAAGTCAATGCCATATGGTGAGATCTTGATCATCAAGTGTAAACTCTGCTTCGGATAAATCAACAATCGAATAGCATTGTGTCCCTACCAACTCTCCCCGAGTGCGAAGAACTTGACTTCGTCGAGTATGGGTCTACTCTGCTGCAGTACCTCTCTAGTAATTCAGGATCCAATTACTATAGCACATCTCTGGTAATTCAAGAGTCCTCTAATGTGATCAAACCTTTCCACTTAACCAAATACCTCTGATATCCTTGATTTATAGTTGAGATAATTTGATCATCGAGAATTTGATCAATTTGATCTTTTTTGTGGGATGTCGTAAAGGTGGACACTCAAGGGTAGGAGAAGGCTCAAATAGGTGACTAGGTATTGCTGTTGGTTCTAAGTAATATACTAGATCTAAAATGTTGAACGTAGCACTAAACACAAAATCTAGTGGTAAATCAATCAGATGTAATTGACCTAAGCTTCTTTAATATTTTAAATGGACTTGCCCCACGAGCTTGTAGTTTTTTAACAACTTAAAGAATCGTTCATATCTCAACTGAATTATTACAGTCACTCTCAAAAAATTTCTGTAATCTTTTATGAATATCTGCTATCTTCTTATAAGCTTCATTGCTGGGGCTTTTTTTGCTGATCTCTTGATGCAAATGTCAAATATGCTCAGTGAATAACTGTATAGACTCAAAAACTCGAAGCAACAGTAAAGGAATAAGATCGGAGGGGTACTTAGGCTCATAACCATGCACAACCTCAAATGAACTCATACTTATGAACCTATTACCTAAATTATTACATTCTAACTCGGCCATAGCTATGATCAAGTCCCAATTTCTATCATTTTCACCTACCAAACATCTAAGCAGGTTGCCTAAGCTCTAAATGACCACTTCGGTCTAACTAGGTCGCAGTTAGCTATACATCCAACCAATATAACGGACCAAGACTTCCTCTTTGAAGTGACCGTAAGACTAAATGTAACCTCAGGGGAGTCCAACTTATTATTCATAGGCCAATCCCTAGAAAGAGCCATCATATAGCAGGGAGTGGCCTCCTCTAGCTGGAGAAAACGAAAAAACCCTTTGAATAGTTGTATGTGTTCGTGAAAATTCGTTGTCCCATCAAAGCCTTGATCTTGGTAGGCGAGAATCGACTCGGATAAAGGCATGATGAATCACGTGAGTAAGAGGCCCTCCAAGGTCCATATCATCCATGACGTCGTTGAGGAGAGGGACATCCATTCCAGGCAAGGGGAGCCTGGTTATGAATGTATGATGGAAAATCCTTTGAACCTAGGTCAATAAGGCTATAGGGATCTCCCAATTAGTCCTCTGACACGGAGAGCACATCAGAGAACTATGGTGTGTGTTGTCCAGGGACGTGGGTCCGCGAACGGCCCAACACTATTGAAGGCTAAGCTAGGCAGCATAGGGTTGTTGCACCGGTGAGATCAGAAGACGTTGCACCTGAGGCTAAAAGAGAAGCGCGGGAATAATGGTGGCCAAAGGGGCCAGGATTGGCCTTTCAGGAACCATCGGCAACGGTCATGAGGGTCCGATGAATGCTGACATTCTTGGAGGAGCAGCGGTGTCGGCTTGTACCAACGGAATGACAGGGGCAGCGACTAGGGTTGCAATGCCCAATTGCGGCAAAGACGGTCCTGGAACTTGGGAGAGTCCAAGGATCGCCTAGGCGAGTCCGACGTGTTAAGGAGCCATCGTTGCTGCCCTTGGAAGGTTTAGTAACATCTCACGACAGGCAGATGGAGGAAGTACTCACCAAGCAGGTAGAGGCTCTCACCACTGTCATTTCATAGTGGCCGAGGTGAGGCAACACATGAGCGGATGCGAGTGCTGAAGCTAGAAGCCTCATTCACGATGGCCTTTTTTCTTTACGAGCACCTGAAAGGAATGCTAGAAAGAGCGTTGAGGCTGCACGTTAGACCAACCATGGTTGGTCTCAATGAAAGCATCAAAAAATTTAATGTAAAAGCTCTGCTAATAGATGATCCGTAAGTATCTCGTACGCACCATAACAAAGGGAAGGTCCGTGGCAAGGGATTAAGTATTAGTAATAAAGTACTACATCCACTAGCCAAGCTAGTGCAACTTCCACCATCTATCCTGAAAATCCCCTTAGGGATGAGTACAAAGTGAGAGAGAGAGAGAGCACAATGGTTGAAAGAATGAAGGAAGAAGCCCTAAGAAGTTAAGTTTAGGTCCAAATCCCATTCAACTGGCTAAGTCCCAGAATCTATAGGGACTGTAGGGAAATCCTGATAAAAGAAAAGCCTTTCTCCTATCCTAGCAGCATAGGATGAGCTGGACATCTAGGAGGCAGGGATCTCACCACGTTGTCCTGAATGCAGCAACTTTTGGTAAAAGTATGCTTGCTTTCAGAAATGAGGATGCATCGTCCGGCAGTCCTGCCCTTCCCTGGTCCACTAAACCGATTCTTCTATGAGATGCAGTGGCCGATGCAGAACAACACTAACGCAGGGACCACCGATGAGGAGTACGTGTTGGCCCGCATGGAGAGAGTTCAGCTACTAAAGCAACAGCAAAAGCTAGCATAACAGAGGTATTTCTTGTTTTTTCTTTCTATTCTTTTTGTAATTTTTGCTTTCTGAACTTGTAAAACGTCAAGTTGGATGTAATAGCTTTATTTTGAAATGAAATGCACCTAGAAATTTCGCACATCCTGTATTGCATATTTATTTTATTTGTTTGCTATTCCCAGGATGCACAAGTAAAGGTATGTTGTCCGTTGGATGCTGCAAGTCTTCACTGAGCCTAAGTGCCTGTGATCTATTTAATTGTTGGATCGTACCCCATTATAGGGAGAGTTGTGAGAGTTTCTAATGAGATGGTCCATTCCATCGAGAGTCATTCATCTAGAAGTGTTAGTGATACAAGACTTAGGGCATCAAGGCGTACCTGCAGTATGGTCCCTGCCCCAGTTGGGTGTATTGATGAGGGTGCAATTTGTCTGTACACAGTAGGTGCGGTATGCCTAGGGAAAACTGCGAGGCTTCGATTATTGTGCCTATTGATGCGAGTGCAAAGCCCACCTGTTAGTGGTGTGTAAGGGCAAACTACAGATTACATCAGAGCCGCCTGTTGTTGTCGATATGCAAAGCTATAAATAGAAGAGTAAGGCGGACGCTACGATGGCTTGTTTGCAAACCATGACATTTCGGCTGTCCCTACTATTCTTCTTCTCCTTCTTTGATGACTTCAACAAATAGATGACCTAGAAGAAGACTTGACCAATGATGGGTTGCTGACAAAGCTCTTCAACGAGCACAACAACTATCACCGAAGCTTGATGGCATGACACAAAGTCTACAATGTCACCCGCGCCTTTTGTCTAAACCCTAGACTCAAGATCAGGGTGGTGAAAGACAGGCTGAACAAACTGCTAGCGGGTTATGTTTGCATGTACAACATCATCCTCTTTATGGGGATGATGCTGCCTCCACAACTAGAGTTCATGGAGGTCTTGGATGGCTTCAAGCGGGTTCCAGCGCAGCTATCGCCGAAAGTAGTGGCATACATCTACTCCCTCGCCCAAGTCTTTAAGGAGAACACGACAGTGTCAAATTTGCAGATCTTCCAGGAGCTCTTCACGTTCCAAGAGAATGCACAGTACCCAAATTGCCTGAACATAAGGGCACAGACCGGAAATGCCCTTTTTCCCAGTGCACCTGACTCACTCTGACTGGCACGACTACCACTTCAGAGGGGAGCTAGGCCTGAACATCCTTGTTTCGAGATGACAGATGGCTATATGTTTGAAGAGCACCAGCTAAAAGCGAATGACCAAGTGGGGAAGCTGGTAGACTGATTGAAAGATCTAGAGCTCCTACTCAAGTTCATTCTGGCATACATGAGATGAATCAAGAGGGCTACACCACAGAGGGGGAGTACATCATGGTGGAGTTAGTGGTGATGTCGTCCAGCTGGGAATGAACAGGGAGGGATAGGAGAGAGGTGATGGAGGTGGCTGTGGTCACTGCGTTGGTGGAGGAAGGGATAGAGCAAGAAGAATAAAAGGAAGGAAGCAAGAGGGGCGATGAAGGCAACTCATAGAGCAATGATGAGGATGCTAACAAGATCCCCTAAATCTTTCGAGCCCCAAGGGGAAGAAGGTAATGGAGGAGTCCCCGGGGAAGAAGAAACCAACTTTCGAGACCCGAAAGGTCTGTGCCCTAAGTCTACCGATGATACGTTTGGCAAAAGGCCTAGCGGCACCGATGGATGAGTGAAAGAAGAAGAATGGTGGAGAGGGACAAGACAGAAGGGCCCCCAAGAAGATGACGAGGATGAAGCCCACCATTACCCTAGATGAGGAGGGCGATGGAGGAGAGGCTCCTGCGAAGGAGGCGGAGGTCGTCCAGATTGTCGGGGAGCGCGCCTAACGACAATCTCTTCTTTGTGGGGTGACGAATGAGCCAATTTGATTTTCAGGGCTGATTTGGCAATGAGGAGGTGAGGATGTAAGTCTAGTCCACTGTCAAATACCGAGACTTCAGCCTTCACCTTCCCCAAAAGTTGAAGAAAAGGTTGGCCCTTCCTAAGGACACTAGGCTCATGCTCGAATAGGGTATTCAGGTGATGAGTTGGGAAGATACCCTGTTCACAATTTGCAGGACAAACTTGACCAAGAAGATTGCCAATGACCTTGTTTCGGTCAGTCATGGTCTGTTGATCTGTCGAGATTCTTCCTCCGTGTTGGCTTCGCTACCTTCTCTTTTTCCTATATGCAGGCCATCGGCAGGTTTTCCCACTATGTCGACTGAGAGGAGGAGATGGAGGCCAACCTGGTTCGTCAGGATCAAGAGAACGCTAACCTAGCACAATAGATGAAATTGCGGGAGGATAAGGCAAATGCGAAAGTTTCCATCTAGAACATAGGACTGGAGCGCCACAGACTCAAAAACAAATTTGGAGACACTCCAGGCCATCTCCCAACTCCTCCAAGATGATTGAGTAACCACATAGGGAAGCTTTGGGTTGCACATTGTGCGGAGGTTGATGCGATCTAAGTAAAGCTAACAGCGACAAAGGATGAGTGCCAGATCACCAAGGAGGAAGTCACAACACTGAAGACGGAGGTAGCCGGTCTGAAATAGAGATCCTCCGGTCTAGAATTGTCTCCGGAGGTCGTCAAGGCTCTGGAGGAGAAGGCCGCCGCCGACTATGCCTGGAGTCTACTATACCTAAAATATAGGGTGACAGACAATAGGTTAGGTTGGAAGTCCCTCGCCATGGGTTTTCTAGATTAGGAGCTTTCACAATAGAAAGCTTGAGGAAAGTAGCCTTAGTCGAGTATCAAAGCTGTGAGTCCAGCTACTCGGTGTCTGGTCAAGATCTTCTAGATGAGAGCCTACATCAATTCTTTGAGATTTTGGTAGGTGGCTATATAGAAGATGAGGAAGACCCAAAGGACAAGGGTACTAACCCAATAGAGTATGATAATATGTGTTTTTCCTTTTTTATGTAATGTTCTTGTAACCTCTTTTATGCTGAATAAAAATGTTCTTAGCATGATGTTTTGTAATGAACAAATTGATGCATTCGTGAATGTATGTATGTATGCAGGGATACAAAATGTGAATGATGGGCCTTCAGCACAGAGTGTACTTGAGCAAAACTTTTCTAAGTGATGCTCCATGTCTAGGCGATATAGATGAGCTTATAGCTATAATTTGGAGCGAACTTCTCAAATCTGTGTTTGTATGTGTACTTTCATCTCCGTTTTGTCAATTCTGTATAGGTTCCATTACTTGATACTTCATAATTTAGAGGTAGCATATTTTTTTAGTTTTAGTTTGACACTTAAATTGGTTGATACTAATGTGTGAAAATGATTTAGTTTTGATAAGAGCATGAAGGGCCATGCTTTGCTAACATGATTTGACTTTTTTTTAAAGTTAACTTAGTCTTTAGATTAGAGTTAAAAACAAGTACAAAACATACATTAAGTCACATCTCCTTGAAGATGTTGCAAAAATCTATAAATTGAATATGATGAACAATTCAGACTTACAGAGAGGGAGAGAGTAATTCAAATTCAAATAAACTAAGACACTAAACTTAAATTAATAAAAAGAAAAAAGAAATGAAAAGAAAATTTGCAAAACACCTCACCAATGGACAATGGCCTAGGGTTCACAACATGTAGCCAATTGAGAAAATAAGATTAAGTTTGAAGTCATCTCAATAGACTTGTTAAGCAATTAACATTACTAACTTAAAGGTAAAAGATGAAGGAACCATGTAAAGGTTGTATTTTGAGTGCTCCAACTAGATTGTGCTACAGTGCTAAAAGTACTGGCGCTACTTAAATATCTCTTCGTAGAAAGTTTTAGACTAATTTAGTGAAGGCCTTGCATGGAGGAAGGTTGGAGGTGGCAGCCTATAAAAATTCCTGCTAGAACTATACTTGGGCTCTTTCATAAGCTATAAATAGAAGGAACACAGGTAAAATAACATTCTTTATCCTTCATGGCCAAAAAATAGCTACAGAGTCAAACTTTAGTAGTGTATAACATTAACCACAATTTCTGTGTTAAAAAGAATTATATCGAGGGAAAAGCTTCATTCCAACAACAGGAAAAAAACCATACAATGAACCTAACAGTAGCGCACTTAATTGTTGTCTGATTCAGGAATCCAGAGACGACCAATTCATTAAGGACATATCTCAATTTAAACGCCTTGTACGGCAATCATATCACCCCTTAAACTGTAAGATCATAGTGCTTATTGTGTAGCTTTTCAATTCCTTAAAAACCCCCAACCATCTTGATCCATGCTGTCAAAGTGTTGGTTACACTAAAGTGACTTTAATAAGTGAAAAAATAAGAAAATCCATTATAAGCTTAGTGTTCAACCCATTTTCCCTTGAACAAAACTACATCAGCAAACACAGTTATGACAAGGCAAGATTTCCTTCAACAGATTCATAGTTCAAATCTACTGCATTTTAAATGTAGACATCCGTTAAAGCTTACCCTTTCAAGTTAGAATTTCTTTATCGAATATATATTCTCATGATTGAGATATCAGGTTGTGCACTAACTAGCAAAATATTCACAAGACCATTGCAATCAAATGGTGGGGGGAACATGGAAATTGTGAACAAAAATAATAGCTGTAATAATCCAGAAGGGAGTGAGAAGAAATGCAATCAACTTGTGGTGGGAACAATTAGAGTTAACGGAAATTGCGAAAAATAAGTCAAGAATATGAGCTTTTAATAAAGTGAAAGAGATGATGAGGAATTAGAAACTAGGAAGATATGTGGGGGTGATTCCATTCTCAAAATGTGTCACCTTCTCTTGTGATGCCACCACCCTTTGCTCATTCCCCCATTACCACTAGCACCATCTCATTTGTGCACCACATGAGGCTACAATCCAGCGTCTCAATTTCCCAACCTTATTCATTTTCCATATGAAAATGACGACACCATACAAAGGTCTATGGAAAATTTTGAGGCTGTATGTTAGGATAATAGCTAGTTATGAACTCAGAGTAACATGATTTATAGCTGGGAAAAAAATCAAAAGCTTACACATATTAAGATCAATGTCACATGGAATCTGTTATAAGTATAAAGAAAACCAATACCTGACACGCCTAAGGTACTCCAGACCATCTAAAGGGGGACCAGACTCAAAATCAGGATCTCCTTCAACAACAAAAGCAGGCCTCTGAATACTGTCAAATTCACCCTCACTGTCATCGTCTTCATCAATGACATCTTCAAATTCATTGACACTCTCATTCTCACTGTATAATTTATCTTTAGTGCAACTTTCATAGTCAACCAGAATTTCTCCAAAAGAAGCATCTGCATCTGAGGTGTATGTGCCTGAATTTTTTGTTTTGTTCGAAAAAAACACTTCACCTGAACCATTTAGTAGAAAAAATATATTTACATGTATTAGAACGAAATGCTTGAGACATGATTTTCCTCCTGAAGAAAAATAATGCTCCAGTAACTAAACAAGGAGCAAGAATTGCAATCTTGAATTTTAAGAAAGCTAGAATCTGCATATAATCACTAGTTAAACTCAACAATGACAGTCTAATTTCCCTATTTTGAAAAAAAAAAAAAAAGAATTAAGTAATAAGTTCAAATTTGGAATTCCATGAGGATAGGGAGCCATCACGTTCCAGCACCTCCAATTTACAACAAAACACTTTTATATCAGCTAGACAACCAGTTTTAGCATGATTGCATAATATAGTTCCTTTAACTATGCCCAAACTCATTTTATGTTTTATACACATGAAAGTTTATTTGTTAACCAAAGAAAGTACTGCTAAATCATTTATTCGCAGGTTGTAACCATCATAAGCCTTTAAGAAGATAGATCTTGATGTATAGAAGCAAACAATACATATGACAAAGAATTTAACTAGATATTGCAGAGCATAACCACCAACTCTAACATGGACATTAAACAGAAACGTAAAATTTTTTTGTGAGCCTGTGTCAAGGTTATGAGAAATGATCATTGTCCTAGGTCATTGTTGGACATTCCCTCCCACTCTTTATCATCATGACCTGAATCCACACAACGTGCAAGAGGATCCATAAACTAATGGTAGGCATGGCCAAACTAGAAACATCTCTCCCTAATCTTATCATTTAATAATGTTCACCGTCTCCCTAATAGTTATTTCTAATGTGGTCTGTCCACCCTAGTGCAATTATCATCCATTTGAGCATCAGCATTTCAACTATAGTAAACATGTCATCTTATTAAGAAATGGATTCACATTGCCATGAAAATCCTTCTCTCTATGCTTGTAAGTAGCAAAAGAAAAAAGAAAAAACAATAACCACGATCTAAATTATCCTATAAGTGTTTAAACGTAAAATCACACTGTCATCATTTATAGCACTTCACCAGATATGTGCAAAATTGTAGGTCCCCAATGTAAATATTAACAATGACAAACAAAATGCAATGCTAAGTGGAAGTTAATATTGGACATGCAAAAAACTTCAACTGTGCATGTATACCAACTTTTCACGTCAGAAGCATAGGGAGGATTGACGTTATAGATATATTACATGAGTAATATCGTTTGGATATGAAGCGTCAGTGAATTGAAAGACACATTTAACTTAAAACTACCTTACCACTGTCTTAAACCCTAAGATCATATATTTCTCAATATCTCAGCAGCAAAAAGCCCGGAAAGCAATCATGCAAATTCAACAGGCCACAGCAGCATAAACCTTGAAGCGACCGAAGTATAAGGAAAAAAAAATAGATAAACTATTTTAAAGATTTGATTGTACCAGCAGCTTCTGAATCGTCATTCTTTCCCGAAGCATTTTTCCTCTCTAAACTCCACTGTATCCTTTTCGTCTGGCCATGTGGAATCCGGAGCCCATTATACTCGCTAGCAACGACTGCGTCCAGCCCATCGTAGACCTCCATCCACGCACGACGCTGTCTATCGACGTTTACAAACCTAAACGCCTCCATCTCGCTCCTCGAGTAAATCCTTCGCTTAGCTCCGTCCACCCATTCGTTGCGACTGCTCATCTCTCCGACTTGGCGCTCCCGCTGCTGCTCAACGATTCCATCTCCGGCGGCCGCTTGCCCTTTTGAAGGAGAGCAGAGCGCTCCTCTATCGAGTTTCAGCGGGAAATTATTCCGCCCGTCCCGCGCAACGCGTCAGTTCCGGTCGGGGACCGTCGGTCACGCCAACGGCGTCTTGGTCGGGGTTTGTTTAAATCGAATATCGATTTAATTTTATTTAGAATTTAATAATTTAGTGATGATTTAATATTTTAAATATTTAAATTAATTAATTTGAGTTTAATTTCACGTATTTAAAAATTAAATTGACCAAATTAATCAATTATTAAATAACTCATATATAAATATAATTTTAAAATTAAATCAGTTCATTTGTATTATAGTAATTTTTATATTATTAAAGTGATAATATATATGTATATTTATGAATTTTCATAATGTATTTTAATAATAATTATTTAGTGTATTTTTTTTCAAACATGATAATTAGAATGAATTCTTATAAGAGAAACTGTCCGTAAACTTGAAAAAATATTTATTATTTTTGATAAATAATGAAATTTCTGTTATGTAATTTTGATTATATTGTGATATTAATGTAATGATGTGTTACAATTGCTTCTAAATTCTTCAACTTTTTTGTCAGTTTATTTTGGTGATGCGATTAAATTATTAAATTAAATTACTTATTGTGCAAAATTACTCTTATATTCAAACTATTATCTAGATATTAATATAGCAATATTTAATATCATTATAAAAAGATTAAGAAAATTTTTGAGATAAAAAAATATAATTTTAACCTAACCAAATCAAACCAAACTGATATTTATTTGGTTGGTTTGATTTGGTTTATAATCTAATTTGATTAGTTTAGTTTCATTAAATTTAAAATCGAACTCAATCTTTTTTTTTTTATTTGGTCACCAAACCAATCAATTAAACCGAATGCACAGGCCTACATCGTGGCCTGATCGAACGTGGCCGGTCGGTCACGTTCGGTTGGGCTAGCTCGTTAGCCTGGCTGGTTCGATCAGGCTATCCTAGGACTGTTCAGCTAGACCAACTCAACGAATGGTCCACTCGCCACTAATTGCAGAGTCACCAGCGGCATGCGGTGCGTCACCAAACTGAACAAATTTTCAGTTTCAATTAGCAGCGGTAAACAAAACTCTACACATGTCAATTTATAGAGTATAGAGTAAACCAAAGTCACAAGTGAAGACTAAAATGTTGTGTTATGATTTAAGCTCTCAATTATAAATGATTTTAAATTTTAAATTTAATTATAATTTTTATGCTGAGAATTATGTTACAAAAATATCATATAAATAAAAATAATATTTTTTTACTTATATGACATTATTATTATTATTTTATAGAAATTTTAATTAAATTTCAAATTTGAGATTTTTTTTCTAAAATATATAATATTTTTTAATAATAATTAATTTATTTACTAAATAATTATTAAAAAACACAGAAAAAGAAAAAAATGTTTGTTACTAGCGGCGGCAAGACGCAGTAGGGCCAGCGGTACGAAGCACTTTAGCATTCAGTTTCAGCATTGAGTTAATTCTGATCTGACCATCATTAAATAAATTATAATATTTTAATTTATAAATATTAAAAAATAAATAAATTTTAAAAATAAAGTTAAAAACATAAGAGCTTATTTGGATTAAAAATTATTTTTTATAAGAGAAAAAAATACATTAATTTATAAGTTTAATGAATAAATTATATTAATATTAAAAAAAATAATTTTAATATGAAACTTTATGATGAATATAAAGTAAAATTAATTTTTAATATTAAAATATATGTCAAATATAAAATAAAATTATTAAATTTTATAATAAATTTAAAATATAAATTTTTCAACTTTTGAGCGAACCATGGTTTAAATTTAAATCATTTCTCTTTTTTCCGCTAACCAAAAATTATAAACTTAAAAAAAAAATAAAACAATATGAACCACTACTTTTACATATACATATATACATATATATATATGTTTGTTTTACATATTAAAATTAACTTGATTTAATTTTAAATAAATATATCACATCACATACACATAATTTAAAATAAAATTTTAATTTTAATCTAATTAAAAATAAATTTTACAAACAAAAAGATCCTTTAAAAATTGCAGTATAAAATGACTTTAATTAATAACTTGTATTAGCTTTCTCTAAATTACTTACATTCAGTCTAAAAAGATCTAACAAAATAAAAACTGAGGCTATCTCTGGCAAGGTAACAGAGCACATTAACAGAAAAAAAGAATCTGTTTGGTAATAAAAATAAAAAAAATTAATTGAAATTTTTAATTATTTTTAAAAAATATGTATGATGTAAAATAAAATAAGTTGGTTATATTAAAAATTGTGTAGGATGTGAAATAAAATTGATTGATTTATTGAGAATTGTGTTGAATGTGAAATAAAGTCATTATTTAATGTTGAAATTTGTGTGAGATGAGATATAAAATAATTTTTAAATTTTTTTTAAAATAAATTTAAAATTTTGGCAAACAGGGCAAGGATACGCTTTACCCACTTCAGCTTCATTGTTGATATGCCGAGCGAGACCTCATCATCAATGCATGCTGAAAAACAGAAGACATCATGGTCATTTTTCAGTTACAAGAAAGCAAGTGGAACACTTATGTGAAACTCGCAAGGCCGAAATGTGCAAGTAATTTGTGCCTTGATCAGACCCGAACAAAATTTGGTAAGTCTTCCAGCTCAAAAAGACGAGTAGTCCACCTTGTACAGCAACAAACAATTAGTTACAGCAATCTTGCTTGAACCGCCGAGTTTTTGCATAAATTCAACATGGAGAGAGGAAACATACCATCTCATAGAAATTGTTCGATGAATTCGTGTGTCGGAGGAAGGGACAACGGACAAGCTGTTCGTGTTTAGGGCTTAATATGCACGAAGAAACCTTCTTGCTGGAGTGATCTAATGCGATCGACATGGATAAGAAGGTAGAATGGACAGAGAAATATTCTAACCACTGTCAGGCATTATTTCTTCATGCCATTCAACGACCTGTTTAAGATGTATGAACATATGATTATTGAGAATTTGTTCATGATCTCATATATACTTAATTCATAAAACATAGTCCGGAGAACCAGCATTGTCCCAATTAGTATGTGTGACACAAGTAGGCGTTCTTATCTTTTAGGTTTAGTAATGCAAATGAAATTGGGAAATTTAGACAGTCATGCTGGCTACCATAAGCAATGTTCTAAAAACATCTTCAAAAAAAAAAAATGGGGCAAAGTGCTATTTCATGGCTCAATTACCATTCACAATTATGGTTATGATGAAAAAATAGATTTATTACCTGATCGCGTTACACAAAAAAACATAGAGAACGTAGAAAAGAAAGAAACTAAACTTCAACACTGAACCCTACCGCAACAAGCGGCAAAAAACAAAAGAATAAAGCACAATGGAAGGCTATTCGGTTGATCAACAAAAGCAAACGTGCGAATAAATGGATTAAGCATGGCCCAATATAACAACAATATGCAAGTTTCAAGTTTATGGTGAACATCAGTGTTTAATAAATCCAGCACAGCCAAAATTATGGTCAAAACGACAAGAAGCTCTAATTCTAGACAAGTAGGAGTTAGCTAGACAATTTCCCTTCTCCATTCAATTCTATTTAAAACAACACTCTGAAAGAGCACAATAGTCAAGGTCATGACTTTGGACCAAATTCCAAGTGATTTCTAGTCTTCCCTCATTTCCTTTATTGTTGTAACCTAAATCTACTCACATTTATGTAAAGAAATCTCTAAAGGTCGACAAGTGACATAGTCAAACCGTAAAATGATAAATATTTTTCTCTCATCATATCCTTCCTCGGTGTCACATCCATTTTTCCCCAGTACAATTATATTTAGTATGGTCTACTCTAAGTGATCACTCATCAACTAGGGTACTCACATCTCAGTTACAATAATTTTATGAACTTTTATCACTGAATTTCCCAACACTCACTCTCATGGAGCATACCTAATCACATAGCTAGAGCATTATCTTCCAATCCGATTGCAGTCCTCCATGTTAATAATCCTGCATTTTCCATGGTTAAAATCGACATTTACACTATCATTATTGTAGATAATAAAACTATAGTATTCGAAGCTGTCAGATTGATTGGTCTATTATCCCATCAAATTTTAAATCATTTAGCTTTTCAAGATCACCAAGCTAATAATACATGTTCTTTACTTCTACACAACTTTAATCCCTTAGTTACTACGGTGCTCTTCCAAGATTCACATTTCCAATTAACTCTCACATGTCTCATCTAATAAGACGACTTATTTTTCACTACCTAACAAAATGCATTTACAAGACAAGTGAAGGTTAAGTTTTTTTCAAATCTAAAACTAGTAATTTTCAAACCAAGGATCACTTGGCGGGAGACCTGACAAGTCAGATCATAAATATGAACTAAAATGCCCACAACCTAAAAATTATGCCCCAGGTCTCACTGACGCAAGACAAGGCCAAGCTGGCCATTGCATATTATCCCAACCTTGCCCATAAAGATGTCCACTCATTGCTACTATTTAGTCCTATTTGTCAGCATATGGAAATCATATGCATCGTATCGTAGCTTTACAACTCATTTTGCTAATGGAATCCTAAGCCGAATGGCTAGCCTCAAATTTCTACGAGGAAGCAATGGCTCTACTAAATTGCACCGCCTGATTGATCTAGTCAATTTAAGCTCAAGAGGAAAATCTAACAATTGCTGTATAGAAAAATTTTGGATTCAGACTTAGAAGAACTTGAAAACTACGAATGCAACTCTTTAAATTAATGACTATATAAACAACCAAATTAGTTGATAGATGCATAGAATCGTGCAAAAGAGGAACAGAGAGGACCGTATGGCATATGATATAAGAGAGCTGTAGTGCTTCCTCCCATTTGTTAACCTTCAGAAGTCCTTTAACAAGGAAGAAAATGAGTACAAATTCTGGGATATGACCACTCCATGTCATCTCGCTATATAATTCAAATGCTTTGTCAACCTTGGATCCCAAACAAAGAGCCTCAATCAAGGAGGAACATGTATTTAACTTGAAAATCGATGGGTTTACTTCTTTGTACAACTCATAGGCCCTGTCCAGATTTCCAGCTTGGTAGAAACTACTTACAAGTAACTTGTAAGCAGGAGCAAGTGGCACAGAATCATTTTCTGAAATTTCTTCTAGAAGGCCAAGAGTGGCTATAAACTTCTTGCTGAAACCTTCAACCACATTGTGATAACCGATCCTATGTTTCGGCCAATGGGTCTGTTTCATCTCCTCTAGGAGTTGATGTGCCTCATCCAAATGATATGCAGCACAACAATGCTTTATCAATACGCAATACGTGATAAAATTTGGGGCACAACCCTTATCAATCATTTCCCCATAAAGTTGAAGGCACATGCCAACTTGATTTGCTTTTCCAAAACCATCTATCATAGCTGTATACGTAACAACATTTGGATTGCATCCCTTCACTTCCATCATTTTCAAAAGTTTATATGCCTCATCCGTTTTTCCTACTTTACAGAGCCCATCAACCATCTCTGTGTATGCAACAACATTTGGAGCACAAGAGTTTTCTAGCATTTTAGATAAAAAATTCAAAACGAGATCAAGCCTTTTATCCTTAAATAGCCTATCAATCAAGGAGCTATATGAATAGACACTAGGGGCATGTCCATGCTCGGACATCTTAACAAAAACTTCTTGTGCCTCATCAACTTTTCCAACTTTGCAGAAGCCATCAATTAGAGCATCATAAACAACTTGATTTGGCTTGCAACCAGTTAATGACATTTCATCCAACAAATCTTGAGCTTGAGCTACTTTATGAACTTTGCATAAACCATCAACCAAAGCACCATAGGTAAAAACATTTGGTTCTGCATTATTAGCGTTTTTATTTAGAAAATACAAGTCAACATCCTGTCCCTCATACGTTCCCCTCATTTTGGCATAAATTTGGCATGCTGCCTCAATTTCCCCAGCCTTACAGAGCCCATCAATGACTGCACTATATGTGACAACATTTGGATGACAACCCATGCTAGACATACTCATAAATAACTGGTTTGCCTCCGACACTCTCATAGATTTAAGGTAAGCATGTATAAGTGCAGTATATGTCACAACATTCGGCGTGCAACCATTTCTCATCATTTGATCAAACAAGTTTCGTGCGGGTTGGATAAGACCGACCTTGCAAAAACTGTCAATCAGAGAAGTATACGTATAAACATCAGGGTTGACACATTTACTCTTCATTTCTTCAAATAACTTAAACGCCTCTTCCACCTTAGAAGCCCGACAGAGACAACTGATAACCTTTGTATAAGTGCTAGCATCGGGTAAAAACCCCTTACTCATCATTTCATGAATAACCTTAAATGCCTTGTCAAACTTGCCCCAACCACAAAGGCATTCAGCAATGTTTACAACATTTACCTTGTTAAGAACAACACCAGCATCTAGCATTTGTACATAGACATTTTCTGCCAGCTCCATCATAGCAGAACTAGCCTCCCCAGTCCCACAGACTCCCCCAATAAAGATGTTATAAGGTACATAACCTGGAGGGCAACCACATCGATTCATCTGTTTTAGCAATTTGTATGCATAAGAGTAGTCTCCAGCGTTGCAATAAGCATGCAAAAGAGAATTAAACAATGATGGGCTAGGATAGCAACCTTCCATTATCATCATACTAACAATTCTCTTGCACCATCCAAGCTGATTTTTTTCCAAAAACCCTTTGAGAAGTGTTCTATAGGTCACAACGTTTGGCACACGGGAAGTTAAGCGCAGTCTGTGCAAGAAAGACATTGCTTCCTCAAAAAAGGATGCTTCCAACAAGCCATCTATCATCTGAGTACATAATACCGTGTCAAATTTGACATCCTCTTTCTCCAAGATATTAAGAGCTTCCTCCCATCTCCCAGCCTTGCACAAGGCATGAACGAAGCGGCCCACCGTAAACCTGTCCATAGAACACCCAGAATCTGACATTTCCCAATGAACCAAAAAAGCTGAATCAAGCCTGTCAGCGCTCAAAAGAACAAGAACCAAAGCATTGTAGGCAGTTCTGGATGGTCTATAACCCAAGTCCTTGAGTCTCCCAAGCTCTTCCAGCGCCTTGTTCCACAAACCATTTCGGCAGCACTTCCTTACCAAAACATTAAGTAACCTCCCCAGTACTTCTCTGTCGTTCTGCCCAATTTCTCGAAGAAACTGTTGACCCACACTGTTCCGCTCATCAAAGCCCAGCACATCTAAGAGGGCGTCATAAGTGGGAGTGCAGTGGCTATAACCAATCTGCCTACCGGCCCATATAAAGAACTTCACCGCTAATTCAGGAACTTTCACAAGACTCAGCACCTCAATCACCAGAGTCTTGTCCAATTTCCCCCGAAACTGTCGCAAAAACTTCAGGGTTTTCTCATCCAAGCGGTCATGATTGGCCGTAATCGCCTGAGAAATCAAAATGGCATCTTCTGAGAACTCACCTCGGTGCAGAGAGTTGGAGTCTACCGCAGCCTCCTGCAAAAAGACGAAGTCTTTAGCCGAGACGGCACATTGTTTTTCTTTTTCTTCTTTCATTCGCCACCCAATGGTTGAGGTTGAGAAATCTGGTTCGATCAATCCTTCCGTGCCGTCCTCCAGAGATGAACATCGGTCGCTGCCGCAAGAGAAAGAGAAGCCGGATCTTGTAAATGGATTGAGCAGGAAAAACCATCTGGGAATCGGCGAGAAGCATAGATGCTTCTTGGAATAAACCAGAGAAACGAACGGAGATCGGGAGAAAGTCCTCACCGCCCGACTGCTCATTACAGTGCAGATGGCGATGGGAGTGGGGGTTTCGAGGGTAGGGCTCCATTGAGTTAATAGCAGAGAAATAGTATTTTTTTTATTAATTACATGAGACATTAAGTTTATTATTTTTATATATTAAATTTATTAATAATTAATAAATTTATCATTTTTTTTATATTATTATACCATAAATTGTTAAAAGTATTAAATTAATATATCATAATTATTTTATAAAAATAAGTTTTATATATTTTATGATGTATTAAGTATAACTGATTAAATATAAATAATTAATATATAAAATAAAAAATATACCATAACATATATGTAATTATCTTATAGTGGTGATGGTCATAATAGTGGTGAGCGCATCGGCATCGACAAAGAAGTGGTGGTAGTCATAATAGTGGTGAGCGCATTGGCATCGACAAAGCATCCAGCAATAAAGGAGCAAAAAAAGCATCTATGAACAGTAGATAAACAGTAAAGGAACAGGCTGTAGTACCATTATTGCTATAGTAATACAGTATTTATATAGTATTTATACAGTATATGTAGTACTATTATTATCCTTTTATAGGCAAAAAAAACATCTATGAACAGTAGATGAACAATAAAGGAACAGACTGTAGTACCATTATTAGTACAGTAATACAGTATTTGTACAGTGCTTTCGTGCTCTATTATTGTTGCTACAGTTCTGCTACAATAGCAGCTACAGTGCTTTAGTGCTCTATTATTGCTCCTTTATTGCTGAATGCTTTGTCGATGTCAATGCTCTCACCACTATTATGACCACCACCACTTCTTTGAATTTTGCATATAATGGGAAAATGCTTTGTATTTTTATAAAGAAGTTCTTCTTAAGGTGGATTGTATAGAGAGAGTGTCTGGAGTATAAGAATATCCTGGGAGAATATCTGGGAGTAATTTCTCCGTTTGAGGACCCCGCTGGAAATCCAAATTATTATCTTCTGTATCAATTTTAGTTAGTTTGTCCTCATCATATACTAGGATGCGTCCATTACTTAGAAGGTGATAATTATGTCGTTCTTCATAAACCGTTAATAATTCTAATAATTTTTTTTTTATTCATGATCCCAAAAATAACCAAAAAACTTCTTCATAATTGGCCGTCCACGAGTTCGTTGTCTAGTGAGACGCTATATTTGGTATGCTGGATGGACTAGATATTGATCTGGTTCAACAAATGTAGAAATAATTTTGAACTCCAGAATCCGTTCATATTGTTCGGTAGAAGAAATGATAGCCTTGATGATTTGAGGAAATCCACTCCATTCATTATAATTATGTGTGTCAATGATAATTTTGCGGACTATGTCTAATTCTATTGGGCGTTCCATATGTGGTGTAAAGGCTATGAACATTCTCTGTCGACCATCCGGTAGACTGATTAACATTTCATTTTGTAAATATGGAAGTGCCTTATCTTCATATATAATATCCAGAATTCTTGTTTGAAGATCTTCTGGTAGTAGTGTCTTACTTTCATCTAGGGTTTCTAATTCACAGAATCTTGGACTTTTGTTAAAATGTAATAATGAATTATCAGAGAATAATTGTTTCAAAGAATCTAAATATTTAATTTTATAATTTTCAATTAAGGATAAAGCTTCTGGTTTATAGTTTATTTTAATGAGTTTTAAATGGTTAAAAATTCTAGGTATTTTAATTGGTTTTTATTTTATTGTAAATGTATGATAGATTTTGTGAATAGTTATAGGTAAATATTAGTTTAACATGTTCATTCCTATAATCATGTCACACAAAAAGTCTTTGTAGATATAAATAATGGGAAAAAATAATTCAATGTAATTATCTTCGGCTTGAACTTTTATTGTTATATTTTTAACATATTTTAATATATCCATAGTACTATTTATTCCTGTAAAAAAGACTTTTTTTCTAATTATTTAGAGAACTCATCTACCCAAAGTTGTTCATTAATTATGCTTCTAATTGCACCAGTATTTACTAAAGCATAAATATGAAAAGATTTATATTCTAGGAATTCTATTTTGATACAAATTTTATTTAAATGTTGGTTTACTTCATGACGATTCATATTCTAGTTTTGTCATTGGAAATATTATTAAATCAAATAATTTATAATTTTTTCTTATTCAAATCAATGTATTTTATTCATTGTTTCTTATTACAGTTTTAATTTCATTTTCATAATCTGATCTTATTATTCCTTCTATTATAGTCATATCGTTATTAAATACTCAATCATTTTTTTCTTTTATGAGGCCGTAATATCCTATACATATTTTAGGGCTAATACATGTTCTTATTTTAGTGAAAGTATTTGGTTGTATTATAATATCTTCAAAGGAATAGAATTCATAACCTATGTCAACCTCAGTAGAGTTTTTTTGCATCTTTTTCTATCTTGTGAAAACATATTTTATTATGATTGTTTTGAGTTTCATCATTAGTTAGAATATTTATGGTATATAAATTGCACTCTTTAGCTCTTTTAATGTATATTGTTTGTTCTTTAATTTTTAACTGTATTGTTTCATAATTTATTTGCAAGGAATAATATTTTTGTAATATATTCTGTCCTATTAACATATCAAATGTACTTCTTTCATCACTATAAATAGTTTCAAATTCTAAGGCATGTAATATATTATGGGTATGTATAATCATTAAACTATCTATATTTGCTTTATATATAAGTTCATGAATTTACTTATCAAAAGTATTTTTTTTCTGCTTTTAATATATTGTTTTCTATTAATTTTGATTTTATATGGAATAAGGATGCTCCTATGTCTATTAAGGCTTTAAGTGCTATAGTTTTATTATTAAAACTAACTAAGATTTGTATTATACTTAAGTCTAATTTTACATTATTAGTTCATAAACTAGTGTTAGAGCTAGGCAGATCTATATCGTCTTGAGTTAAGTCCTTTATTTGTAGTCTTCTATTTGTTATATTCATATAGTCTGTTCTTTGTAATGATCTATTATATCGTATAGATAATTTTTTTTCATTTATTTGAAGTTGTCTTATTGAAAGTTTTTCTATTATGTGATTTTTTTCTAATTTCTTCTAAGTTAATATTTCATTCTATAGAAACTTGTATGTCTTTATTTGTTAATTGTCTAGCATATATGATTTCAAAATATTGATTACGTAGATCATCTAATCTAATGTCTAAAAGTATTGATTTAATTTCTACATTATTGATTTCTGAAAAATATCCTAATAATCGTCAAGTAAAGATTAAAGGTTTGCTTTTTTTTAACATAGGAATATTTTTTTGATTTATAGAATATCATTAGACTTTGAACTATATTTTTTCTGCTAACCTTATAGAGAAATTAGGAAAAAGTTTAAAATTTATTACTTGATATATAAAAGATTAGACTGTATTATTCTCATTAAAGATTGTTCTGTAGTTATTAACCTATTATCGGAGATTATTAATGCTATATGTGAATCAAGTCCTGCTCTAAAATTAGCTTTGATGGTAATTTGTATGCATCTTAGGTGTAGATATTTGATTCTATCAGAATGTTTAACTCGTTTTAATATTTCATTAATTTTATTTTTTGTAATAATTTGTAAGTTAGTTACGGTTGTTGGTTCTTCAGAACTATCAATAAAACCTTCAAAATATTCAATAAAATGCATTACACGTTTTGAGCGTTGTAAACTAATTTTTTTTTATAAATATCATTTTTTTAGTATTATTTTTAAGTTTGATAATTTTTTGATATAGATTGTTATCAAATATAAATTGTCTATTATGATCATGATTTGTACTATTGATTATTTGTTCAATGGTAACTTCTTTATTTTCTTCTTCTTTTAACATGAAAATATAATTTATTTCTTTTTCATCTTGTTATTCTTCTGATAAAGTTAAAGAGTTAGAATCAGATTCACTGTCTGAATCTAATGTTAAATTATCTATGTCTTCAATTGAAGAAAATTCATAATCAATATCAGATAAACTTGAAAGATTGTGTCCTTATATATCATAATATTCATCTATTAACTGAAACTGTTGTTCTTCTGTTATTTTAATATCTTTCTTACAATTATTACTATAATGTCCTTCTTCGCCGCATTTAAAATATTTACACACTTTTTTATTATAACCGGGTTTGCGTCTAAATTTTTTTTATGATTATAAATATACTTAGGTTTGTATCGTATATTAAAATGACGTTTATTTTTATGGTTAAGCTAAGGTTTGGTAAATTTAAATTTGTGACGACAATGTTTAGTGTGATATTTATATTTATGTCCATATTTATGTCCTTTATGTCCACCACGCTTGTTGCGCGGAGGAAGAATGTCAAATTTATATGTAGATAGAACATTGATACAATAATGTTTATGACTAGCTTTAGAACGGTCTTTATAAAAGGATTTTCATAACTTTTGATCACGGCAAAAGTCCATAAATAGATTCATGGCACATTTGACACGTAAAGCCAAAGTATCAAATTTTAAATATTCGATATCTTCGGTTAATACTTTATCTATAAATCTAGTATATTCTTTTTTACATTTTTCATCTCACGGTGCAGGTAGTTTATTAAAGTATATCTAAGTCCAATAATCATATTGTGAAAGGGGTAACTTCCAAACATATTTCATATATGTTTGTGAAAATTCTTCTAGAAAACAGATATTACCGATCTGCATTCTGGAGAGAATTATTTCTATGCGTTCTATGTCTTCTGTATTATCAAGAGATCCTCCAGCAAAAAATTCTAATAGAAATTTTCCTAAGAGAATTGTTGCATCATCCTTAACCTTTTCATCTTTTATTTTTTGAAATTGTGGGTAGTTTTCTAAGGATTTTAAAACTATAGAAGCTGAACCTTCAAATTTGGAGGTTATTAGTTCTAATAATTGTTGTGTAGTCATATATGCATATATATTTTTTAGTCCTCTGACTAGTTGTATCCATTGAGAAATATATTGTTTTCTTTCTAGAATTGGAATTTTATCAATATTAAGGATATATGGATTATTTCTTGAATATTTTGTTTTAAATTTTTTTTCTTTTTTATTTGTATATATGTCATCAAATAGATCTTCTTCTTTGGGATCTTCTTCTTTAGGATCTTCTTTAGGATGATAATATTTATCACTGAATTGATTAAAATATTGATCTTCAGGTATTGAAGGTCTTTTTCTTATACTAGGTTCGCCGACTTCTATATATATGTCAGTTGAGTTTTCAATTAGTTGATTATTAATAGTTTTTGTATCACTATTAGTGTTACTATTAGTTTTAGAATAAAGTTCATATTCTGGTTTATAATCATATAATTGAAAAATATGTTCTTTTGATTGATATAATTCTTGAATAGCAATTAGCTTTTCTGTTGTAGGATCTGACATATATTCCTTTATTTTTTCTTCTAAGATTTGTTTGTTTATAAGGAAAAGATTATAGATTTCTTCAAAGTCAGTCAAATCTTCTAATAAATTTATCTCATATAAAATATTTATATACTCAATTTTATCTTACATTTTTTCCATATATTTTTTATTAGAGGAACATTCATCCAATGATAATATCTTTCTGTGTTATCATCTAAATTTTCTAGATTTGCTCGATATTTGTTATTACTAGATATATTTTTTATATCATTTTTAATATCAATTATTTTTTTGTTCTGATTATATAAGGATTCATAAACTTCATTTATCATTTCAATAATTAATTTAAAATTAGTTACTAAATTAGTTCCACTTATTTCACTAAGATATTTATTCTTAATATCAAAGATTTCTTCTTTAGGATTTTTTAAAATAAGTTTTTCTATTTTTTCTGATTTATAATCTAGCATGGGATTTGAGGTCATAGAAATAGGTTTTTGAAATCGTTTTAGATCTGTGTTAAACTTTTAAGTCTAAAGATTATAAGCATCCATATAGATTAATATGTTGATAACAGATTTACTTGGTACTTAAGACTGGTGTTCTTACCCAACCTTTACAGGATTATCTTAAAAATACTCCATTAATGACAACTTCTGGCCTAGAAGAAGATAACAGATAAATTACGGAAGAACGTATGAGTTTTAGCAAGTTGTATTATATTAATTTTAAGGCATGAACTTAAAGTTCGTTGACTTAGCAGTTTAACAGATCTAAAATAAAAAAGTTTAAGCTAACAACAACATGAAACAAGACATAATAAAGATAATTTTATTACATAAACAAAGTAATAACTACATACAAACAAGCTCTGATACCAACAACTGGGAAGGAGAGGGAGAGAGGACAAGAGGATGAGAGGACAAGCGGACGAGAGGTGCTGACCAAAGGAAGAGGGAGGAGCAGAGAGAGAGGAGAGATGGGTGTTCTTCGGATGCCTTTCCACAGGTTGGGGGTCATCCTTTTATAGGCAAAAAAAGCATCTATGAATAGTAGATGAACAGTAAAGGAACAAGCTGTAGTACCATTATTGCTACAGTAATACAATATTTGTACAGTGCTTCCGTGCTCTATTATTGTTGCTACAGTTCTGTTACAGTGCTTCTGTGCTCTATTAATGCTGCTACAATAGCAACTACAGTGCTTTAGTGCTCCATTATTGCTCCTTTATTGCTGAATGCTTTGTCGATGCCAATTCTCTGATACCAACTGGGAAGGAGAGGGAGAGAGGACAGGCGGACGAGAGGTGCTGACTAGAGGAAGAGGGAGGAGCAAAGAGAGAGGAGAGATGAGTGTTCTTCGGATGCCCTTCCACAGGTTAGGGGTCATCTTTTTATAGGCAAAAAAAGCATCTATGTACAGTAGATAAATAGTAAAGGAACAGACTGTAATACGTACAGTATTTATATTTATCATAATTATTTTATAAAAATAAGTTTTATATATTTTATGATTTATGAAGTATAACTGATTAAATATAAACAATTAATATATAAAATAAAAATATACCATAACATATATGTAATTATCTTATTTTTTAATTTCATTGCTTTCGAAAGGCAGAACTAGCCTGATTCCACGTGGGTTAATAAAAATAGGATAAATTGCAAGTAGGTTCTTATTATTTGATCATATTTACAAGTAAGTTCAATTTTTTTAAAATTATTCAAATTGGTGTTTTAGTTTTAGGTAATGTGCAATTAGATCCAAAATTCAAATTTAACAGTAAAAAAATATATGAAATGACATCTTTACCCTTAAGATTTTTTTCTCTCTTCTTTTCTCTCTCTCTCTCTCTCTTTCTCTCTCTCTGGGGTAGCCGAATCTCGGCCAGCTTGTTCTTCCCCTTGTCGGCGCCTCCAACGACATTGGCAACAGAATACAGAATCCCTGCTGCCTTGCTCTGGAGTTCGAGCGTCGACGTCTCCTTTCCAAAATGCCATTGTCGATCGCCAAGGGCAGCGGAGTCTCGAAGCTTGGCGGGGAACCAGAATTTAGATTTAACAATGCGTCCCATCTCTCTCTCTCTCTCTCTGCTGAACCAGTTGGCCTGCTCGTGGCCAGCTAGTTGGGTGCAGATCACTGAACCCAGTCGGCGTTGCGTGTGCAGAGTGGCGCAGAACTCCTGCACGTCGGCGCAACTCCTCCAGCGGGCTTCAGTGGCGAAGAGCAGTAGCATGAGGCGCGACCTCCCCCTCTCGGCAAGCAGGCTCTGCCTCGTGCTTCCGCCTTGGCGTGAATTCCCATCAACCTCGCAGGTGGCTTGTTTTTGCTCTACCAAGGTCACCGGCGTCACAAAGCGCTTCCTTAGAGTATTGGCAGTTTACAGCGTCGTTTGTGGCATAGGAGAGCTTTCGGACAGTGGAAGGAGGAGTCGTCGCTTCGAGGCTCCGCTTCCCTTGGCAATTGACAGCGGTGTTTTGGAAAGGAGACGTCGACGCTTGGATTCCAGAAAATGACAGACGCAAAGTAGGCAAATCTCATGCATATAAATATAAAAAGATAGAGCTATGAATCTTTTACATTGTACGAAAATGTATGCATGTTTTTCTTTAAAGAAGTGTGCATGAAATTCTTGATTTATAACTGAATATTTATGTGAAGAAATTCTGTGATTGCTCTGTTATCTTTTTGTTAACTGAGTAATATAACATTGCGAAGAGTAACTTGAAAGCCATGTCTAGAGGACTTGTGTTAAAGAAATAAACTGTGAAAGAAAGGGAGAGAAAAGGTGGTTTTCGATTTCTCGTAGTATAGGTGTCTGCCCAAACTGAAAAGTGGTGATGTTGATGCTGTAAATCCAGTCTACCGCTAAGGGTAGTATTGACAAAGATGATACTGTAAATCCAGTCTACAGCTGAGGGTAGTATTGGCAAAAATGATGTTGTAAATCCAGTCTACCGCTGAGGGTAGTATTGGTAAAAATGATGATGACGTAGGGGTGGTTACCGGACCGGACCGGACCGGTTCCGGTCCGGTTCCACCGGTTCCAGGTCCTGTTGGACCTAGAACCGGTCCGGTCAGGTTCCAACCGGTTCCGGATCCGGTCCGGAACCGGTTTGGTGGACTTGGATCCGGTCCGAGTCCGGTCCGGATCCAGATATTATTGGGTCGGGTCGGGTCGGGTCGGGTTAATCGGATAAATTAATTAAAAATATATTTATTTATACATTTTATAAAAAAAGTATATATTTTGTAATATTCTGACAAAATAACATAAAAAAATCTAAGAAATTTTATTAATATTAACAAAAAAATTTACAAATATTTTACTACAAAAAATTTAATTCGTCGTAATTGACAAAGAATTTTTCTCGCAGATACTCCTCCTCTTTCTCTGAACTATTATCTTAAATTCGTCCAGAAATTGTATTGTTGATTTCGTGACTCAGCAGCAAACCAATCCTGTAGACAGGTAAGCATGCAGAGGGTTGCAGGAGACAAACTACTTCTGTAATCTCCTACTATTCTCCCTGTGGTGGAAAATGCTGATTCAGAAGCTACAGTTGAAGCTTGTGCTGCTAGTACATCTCGTGCCAAAGCAGATAAAAATAGGATATTGCTTTGATGAGCTTTTCCACCACTCCAACAAGCTCATATCATCATCAAATTTCTCTGCGAGATGTAAATAGAATTGCAACTCGTTCAAAAATTGTAGGTGGGCTTGATTCTGTGTTGTCGATTGCTCCTCCAACAGTTCTTTTCCTTTATCTGTAGCAACAGATCTTTTTGCCGCCGCCGATCTAAGAACGTTGAAAATGCCGCGCTTTTTCTTTGTGTTGCTGTTTGTTATTTCCACTTGCTCCACATTCCTGCTCGCAACCTGCTCACTTAATAAAGAGAAAATAACTCTTGGAGAGTTGTAAAAACTGATGCTTTTTCGGCATCAGTATTACTACCCAAGAAATCAGAATATTCCGCGTAAAAAGCTTCAATTACTTCGGTTCCCTGACGAGGGATCAAGAATAGCAGCTATTGAATATAAAAAGTGGAATTTTTTCCCAATATTTTCTAAATTTTAATTCCATGTCCAGCAACAAAAGTTTTAGAATTGGATCTGATCTAAACTCTACAAATTTTGAAACATTTTGAAAAAACATAAGGCCAGAAAAATAGATGAAGTTGGATAATATAACCTGAAAAATTTTCAGTAGACTCCTTAAAAATGGACAATAATTCAAAAACCTTTTTTAAAAAAATCCAATCATAAGAATATAATTGAAGATCATGATTGAGTGTATATGAATTATAAAAAGCAGTTAGCAAATCTTCGTACGGTAAAAATGATTCGAACATACGATGCAGTGAATTCCATCTAGTTTCTACAGGTAATGGAAATTTTACACAATTTATTCCAGCACTAACGTCAAAACACGTTTCCATTCCACGCCTAAACATTTGAATTTAAAACGAATCCATTTTGCAATATGTTTAAAATTTATCGATAATTAAATATTCGGAATTAAAAGCAGTAGAAACACATAAGTTAATTATATAATGATATCTAACATGAAAAAGAGAACCATAAAGAGAGAGCCTTAAAAATTGCCTGTAAATAATAACTGCAGAATATTTATTCGAGGCATTATCCAAAGTAATACTAAAAATTTTATTTTCTATACCATAAATATTTACAAAACATTGCGAATGTAAGAAAAAATGTTGAACCCGTATGAGCCTCATCTAATACATCTAGAGATAATATCCGTTTCTGCATTCCCCACTGTCCACTCTATCCAATACAAGTACACAATTAAATAACTCGCGCCAGTAATACTAGTCCAGATATCGGATGTTAAACTAACCCTACAACTAATATTACTGAGGTGTTCGATAAGAGATTTTTTATAATTCATCGTACATGACATACAATCTTTTTAAGTGTATGCTAGAAATACGGGTATATTGAGGCTGTAAATATGAACAATATATTCTAAAAAATCCCTCTTTTCACATATAGTAAAACGGTTTTGTTCGGTTCGTACTACAAACCGAACTAAACCTCGGCGTGCTGTATCATTCCTAAATGCCCACGGCCTAGATCCACTCTGTGGATTTGAGTTGTGTTTGGGTTGGCTCTATAATAAGTAGGTTGACAAGTTTTTTCATTAAAACTTATGAAATTTAACTAGGTGCTTCTTAAATGTACCAGTCCCACCACCAAGTACCGCCCTGTTTGTAAGAATATTAATTCTTACAAATTTTACAAATAGCGATATATTCAGGTCTCTTTACATTGCTATTCGCGTTAATTTGTAAATCAACAAAAACTCTCATACCTTACTGCGTTTCGTCCGAGACTTGTTAGAAACTTGATGATGAGTTGACGGGCCAGTGCCGTGCCAACATCTCCACTTGCCTCAGGATCACGTTCCGCAGATAGATCAAGATCAGGTTCAGAAGTTTCGTCAAAGTTCTCACCGAGTGCAGGAAGACATCGAGTTCTGTAACGTACTTCGATCTGCATTCCCTCAGCGACTCGAGAAGAACCGCCAGAGAAATCGACGTTGGAAGCCATTAAAACGTATTTGCAAATTTTTTTCACAGAATAGAAGATCAGAAATAATTGATTGAAAAATTGTAGGATTTATCGTTACAAAAATTATGCCTATTTATAGAAGTTCAATACTTGTCATAAAGTTCCAAAATTAACCTTAAAACGTCATTTGACCGTTGCAATTTACAAACGCGTCAAAATGACCGTTCAGTTTTAAAAAAAAAAAAATATTATTTTTTTTTGTATCTGCTGCAGCTGCAGCATTACATCTGTCCAGCTGCAAGCACTTTGGGCGCAGCGCCCGCGCGGCGCTGCGCCGCTATTATAAAAAAAAAAAAAAATTTAAACCGGTTCGGTTCCGAACCGGTAATCCGGTTCGGTTCTGAACCGGTTAACCGGTTCTGAACCGAACCGGTTAACCGGTTCTGAACCGAACCGGTTCTTACTGGACCGGTTCCGGACCGGTTCCGGGTCGAACCGGTCCAATAAGCAGCCCTACGTAAGACCAGCCTATCGCTGAGGGTAGTATTGACAGTGAGCTGGAATATGTAGTACTAAGGGTGGTCGTTAAGGACTATTCCAGTGAGTTTGGGCAGAGAGGCAATATACCGAGAAATTAGAACCGGTTGAGCAATCGTCGTCCCCGACGTTTGGTGGGATAATCATCCCCGATGTTTGGTGGGACTGATATGTTAAGTGGTACTATCGCGAAAACACGAATGTTATAAATATACCGATATTATGGGTAAAACTGATAACACAAAGTTATGGAAAAACGATGTTTGACTAATTGTGGTTTGACGGTCCGATGTTTGACAGCTGAGAATTATCGATGCATGTATCATGGCCAAGGTTTATTTACAATGTTTGTGCAAACATTGTGTCCGTGATTTCATATTTTTATAACATCGTAAATGATATTATGAAATTTACTTGTGTGGTACAATGAATCATGTTAAAGAGTATTGATATGAACTATGTATTTTCACACGACATTAAGGTAACGAGTGTCCCTAACCCAACTCCACCACTAGTGGCCCTGTCAGTGAAAAAGAATAAGAGAAAGAGAGAGAGAGAGAATGAGGGATGAGAGAAGAAAGAAAATAGAATAATAATTTTAAAAAATTAAGTAATAAACCATTTGATAATTATATTAAAACTTAAAAACCTAAATATTAAAATTTTAAAAATATAAACCTTTATCATATACCTTAAATTCAAGGACCCAGTGCACTTTACCCTTATTATTTTTTTATCAAATCTTTTATTCACCCTTTCCCCAGATTTTCCACAAGCGGCTTCACATTTGGGATGAAGATAAGAGTCTATAGACATGGAGAGAACATCCATCAACCAGCCACCCATCTTCAACGACACTGAATTCTCCTCCCAAAAGACGCAGATGGTGACATACAAAAAACTTTATAGCGACAATCAGGTTCAAGAAGGGTACCGACTTCGTCGAGACAAATATGAAAATCAACTAGGCATAAAGAACTGGTCCAAAATTGATAAAAAAAAAACAACTAATGATCAAAATCTTCTTATTCTGCAATGTTCCAAGTTGAGATCACACACCTTCCCAAAAGAGATATGGTTAGAAATCATCAAGCAAGCTAATAAAATCTTGATCGTGACCTTAGATGACTTTTGAGTGTGCCTCTTCTTTCGACCGACACCAGTGAGAAGACATGTAACACTGAAGAAAAAGTTGAAGAATGCCTTCGGCTACAATGTGATACCGCAAATCAAGCTCGTTCTCCAAGGAAAAAAAAGGAGAGACATCGAGAGTTCACCTTGGATTGATAAGCACATGACCTATGAAGTGCAGGACCATTCTTGATGAAGAACAAGAGGCAAGTAATCTTCCTTATGATTATTTAATAGATGTTATTAGTTACTTTAATTTTCACACCAAGTTCTTAGAACTTGTTTTAACCCATAACCAGTTGTTTCTCAAATAAATCTCCATCAGAGAGAAAGAAGAAACAAAATGTGCAGCATCCTGTCTCCTCGGGGACTCAGCATTTTCTTCTTGTTCTACGCTCTACACCACCGCTAATTCTTTCCATCCATCTTTGTTAAATCTTCTTGAAGCCAGGCCTTTCAATGACGGGTTAGTGATCGCTTTCGAAGGTGTAATGGGTGCTTCTTCATCATCCCAACCATCACCCCAACTGTTCTCCCAGCCATCATCACCACCATTGACGTCCTCCTTCATACCTTCAGTTGAAACTGGGAGGCCAACCTCTAGGTTCTGGTACTCAGAACACGCTTTTGTTTGCAGTATTCCCTGAAATTTAAGGCAAAGCCAGGCCAAACATGCGATAAGAGCAGTTGAAAGGCCGATATATAGAAGAAGATAGCCCGAGGATGTACTGATGAATCTCGGCAATGATGATATTGCGTTCTGGCTGATAGAGTTAGGGACTATGTTCTTCAACTCAAGACTACAATTACCCTCTCCCGTTTGCAAAATCAACGTGGAGTCTCTCGTGTTTCCGTCTCTTATGAAGACTTTAACCTGCATAATATTTAGTCTTATTTTGAGCAAAAAATTCACAAGAACAAATTGACCAACTAAAGAGAACCAACTCAATAGACAATATGCATCTTATGTGTATAAGCTACAGCATAATCCCTGTCCACTGTATAGATTTTCGTTTGTATAAGAGGATACCAATTATCTTTTCAGCATTTGATGCTCTTTCATTTCTCGTTTTGGTTGTTCTGATAAATTTTAACTATTAGTTCTGGTATTGAATGTGCAGCTTTACAAGTTTCTATAATGCTTCCATAAAAGTCCGTGAACGAAATCAGAGAGAATGTTCTGCAGTAAATTTTTTTCCTAATTCCATCTCTTACCAAGGTTCTGCATCATCAATCATGAAAAAGTGTGTTGTTCACTTTGGTGTACTACACACACATCAGTTATAACCACTTGACAGATGTGAAGATTAAGAAGGTTTAATCTTTTATTAACTGCCATAATTTCAAGCTTGACGTACATGAACTACTGCACTGTCCTCCTTAGAGCTGCAAAATTTGCTGGAAACTCGCTTGAGTTTAACTCAACTGCAATTTTACGTGACTAGAAGTCGCTTCGATCGAGATGAGATCAACACAATTCAAACTCGACTCGATATTTGTAAATCCACAATTTTAAATATCATCAAGTTATTTATGTCTATGTATTTCATTATTTGTTATAACAAATTTAATACTTGAAATACATTTTTGCCTACTACACAAAATCGATCACTTAGCTCGAATAAACTCGAAACTCAACTCGAACTTGGATGGCTGTAACTTGACTCAAATCAAGCTCGACTCGAACTCGAAAAGCTAAAACCCAAAATAGCATCAGCTCGCTTGAACTCAAGTCGTTTACAACCCACCAGTCACATGGAAGCTTCGTTAGAAGACCAAAAGAATATTATCAGAGAACTAATTTTTTCAATATTTTCCAACAAATACATTTGTTATATGAGTCGGGTTTTGTTTCAAGCAAATTATTATGTAGCTGAACTATTGAATCATAAAACAAAACAAAAACATGAAATCAACAACCAAGCCTTAATCCCACTAGGTGGGGTCGGCTACATGAATCCTTTGTTTCCATTGCGCTCTATCAGTTACCAAATTCTTATCTAAGTTTAGTAACTAAGATCATTCGCTTATAGTTTCTTGCCATGTTTCTTTGGTTCTCCCTCTTCCTCTTTGTACATGGGCAAAATCCAGTAACTCAATTTTCTTAACTGGAGCTTCAATTGGCCTGCGATTTAGATGTCAAACCATCGAAGCCGACTTTCTCTAAGTTTTATCCTCAATTGGTGCAACCACCATCTTTCTTCGGATATACTCATT
>KZ451974.1:1950729-2076709 GCA_002786265.1 Apostasia shenzhenica | reverse complement strand
TTTCTCTTGTATTAACTCTTCTAAATCATTCCGAAAATTTTTCCTTTGTGCTCGCATCCTATAAACGCCAACATTGGGGAGCATACACACTTACAATATTAAAAATCATTTCATTGATTATAATTTTTAAAGCCCATAATTCTATCACAATTCTCTCTAACTTCCACTACATGATCCTTCAAGCTCTTACCAGAATTTATATCCTCACTCCGTTCTTATTTTTATTCTTACCAGAGTACCAAAGTTTAAAACACTAGGCCATCAAATTCCTTAGCTTCTCTCCAACCCAATTTTGTTTTCCTGCAGGCACAAAAATTAAATCTTTCCTATGAAATCATAATATCACCAACTCCATTTAGCTTGCCCGTCAGGCTTGCCTATATTCCAAGTTCCTAATCTAATCCTACTGACTTGAGTTCTACTATGATGGACTAGTTCTCCTTACCCGCCATCCGTCCATGATGTGGGGACCCTTGCTCATTTTTCACTACACCCGGGCGCCGATGCAGCGGCCCTTGCCCATTTTTCACTGTATTCAGTGCAATATCAGCGTCGTAGCGCGTCGCTTCCAGGGAACGCCCTAGCTTTAACGCAATTTTCTAAAGGATTCATGTCATGATTGATTCGACAAGTTTTACGCTGGCTGTCGACTACCTAACGCAACCCTCCGCATTTCTCATCCGGGACTTGGGACCCGGCAACGGCGCGTTACACACACACATGAGCACATAATTTAAATATAAAGTCGATAATTTAGCTAGTATCAATTCAAAAATATAAATGAAAATAGCTTTCCACCATTATAATTACGTTTGCTGAAATATAACTATATCTTCTGATAAAATTTAAAAAAAAAAAGTTTAACTACATTGCCTCAAAGGATTATAATTCATATTCCTAGCCTATTCCTAGCAATATCTATTCCATCGTGTACATTTTATTTATCCGAAGTCTTCCACTCTCCAAATCTCAGAACAGCCTCCTCTTCTTTGAGGGAAATCCCTAAAATTCTGATCACACTCAATGCTGACAGAGTAGTTGGTGCCTACGGCTTTTCAATGTTCCCCAACTTCAAAACCACTGTCCTGTCCTCAGAGAAAAATGTTATCGCCTTCTCCAATTGCTCCTGCTTGACCATGACTGTGCTCAGTTTCAAAGATTCCCCATCAACAGGCATGTTCTTCATTGTCTCCAGAACAACTATCTATTGTCGCCCTTAAGAGGCCTTGACGGCATCATGGGAGAGGGAATGTAGCCTAGGTCAATTGTTTTAGCCATCACCATCAAGCCCATAGGCGATTGGACATGACAGTCACCTCGAGACTTCCTGTAACAATCTCTCCCTTAAAGAGGATTGCTCCCTTCATTTAATCAAAAATTTTCTCAATGAGATGAAACATGTTTCCTTCAAAGATAATTGGGAATGAAGCCTCCACCTGCTCAAATGTTTGGAGTAAAATATGTTGTTCCACCATCGTGCCAACCAAGCCATTCCTCCTCTTTTTAGCAATACTAGTTTTTAATGAGGTCTTTGCTTTAGCATCAGAAGCCAGCTTTTTCTTTTGGAGCTTCTGCTCCTTTCCCCATCTCATCGTCACCAGCATTCATAACAATCTTCTTCTATTGCTTCTTAGGCAGACCGGGGGGGATCATTTAGAGACTTCGCTTTGAATTTCAAAGGGGAGTGAGGGACGGGAGAGACATCTCCTTTTCCAAGGAAAAGAAGCTGGTAAAGTTTCATCAACTCACCATCGCCTTCTTCCTCAGATGAAAACCCAATCTAGTATAGATGACCAAGGGCTATGAAGCACGAACATGACACAGGGACATGCGAACATGACATGGTGTGACACGGTGATACGACGATTTTCCAAAATATAAGACGCGAATACATCATGACACGTCAAATATAATAATAATAAAATTAATAATTCATACTTAAAAATATATAAAACATAGAATAAACTTAAATTTTTAAGTAAAATAATTCATAAGCAGCACAAAGGTCTTATAAGATTAAGATGAGAACTTGAAAAGAAATGTTAGCATTGAAAAAATTTGGGATGTACATTTAAAGTTCACTTTGCAAAGCGGGTAGGAGAATAAGAGAAAATATAATTTTACTTGCCAAGATAACTTTAACGAGCACGACAATAAGAGAATGTAAGAACTCTCGGTAGTGAGATAAGAGAAGGACAAAAGTGAAGCTAGAGTTCAAAATATTTGTGCTTGGTTCATTTTCGTGATGCATGAGAGTAGTGAGGGAGGAAGAAATTTGATTTAATTTAGTTAGCTTAGAATTTTAACTTATACTAAGTAAAATTTTAATATAATAACATATAAGTTTTTAGTTTTATTAGATAAAATTTTAATAACATTAAAATATTTAAATATTAATAAAAAAACAAAGGGTAGATAAATGTGTCCAGAGATTTTAGTCTTATGTTTAATATTATTAAAAAATATAATATTAATAAATCAATTTAACATTAATATTAAATGTATCTAATTCTATCACATGTGTCTCAAAAGTGTCATGTGTCCTAAAAGTGTTCAACATCTCAGAAGTGTCATGAAAGTATTTCAAAAGTATTCAAAATCTCAGAAATGTCCTAAAAGTATTTCAGAAGTGCCATAAGGTGTCTCGAAGTGTCCTCGCATGTCCAAGAAGTCTCATTTAATTTTTTAAATATTATTTTATTAGGGCACGCCACGTGGTGTGTCTCACACCGTGTCCCCGCGTGTTCTTATGTGCTCCCTGTGTTAGTGTGCCTCACATGAACACGGTGTATTTTCTTGAAAAATCCATGCTTTATAGACCAAAGGTTTCTCTCCACCCTACATGTCAGCCTTTTAAAAAACTCACCTGATACACATGTCAGCCAGCAGTTGGTTTGCAATTGAGCCTAAATAAATGTGTGCACCTTCACTCTCCCAAGGGCTAGTGCACACTAGGTTTTCCAAAATCTCGTCAATCCACGTGGCATTGAAGCAAACCAAACAATGTCATGTTAGACTGAGTTGTTCCAAACCAAGTCAAACCAAACAGTAATCCCCAAACATCGTTCAAAAGGGTTTGGTACACCTTCACCAAGCAACCCCGAGCAATGGTTAGCCCATCTTTCAAATGAGACATGTTCATAACCCCGAACAAAGAGGTCGGTCCACTTACATATTGAACAACTCTGGGGTCCTATTCTCCCAACCATAGGTATAGTGTTTCCAACACTCCAGGACTTTAGAGCTCAACTGTCTAATAAAACCGACATCAACTACTCCGCTTACTAGGTCAGCACGACAGATTCAACAGACTATGCCCATAATCCCCTCAAGGAATGAGATGTACGTTCCTAACTGTTCCTCCCCACTAAGAGCACATACCCAACTAACAGAGAGCAATTGCGATCATTTTCCAAGCCTGGGACATGCCTTACTAAGAGCAATGTTGCCTAGCACCTTCAGCAAACTCGCAAGCCACACATTGCTCTCTCAACACTCCCCCCCCTTTGCATCAATGATCGGTAGCTTAAGCCAAGACCGACCCCTTCTGACAACACCAGTCTTCTCATGTTGCTATAAATAGAGCACTTGTGGCTCTACAAAGGATGTTTTCTAGAGTCTCTTCAGAATTCCTCAAAATTGCAACCACCTTCATCCATCGCATCTAGAAAACAAAAAGGAGAGTTTCCTGACTCGTGTTGCTCAGTTAACACAACCCAATCCTATTGCTACCTCCCTATAATTGTCAAAGAATTTCTCCCCTTTCTCCTTGTACTCACTTGTTGTAACCGTGTCTGACGTAGCCCCTTTTTATTGGAGTTTAGTGGACTTTTGGCTTCCACTTAGCTCAGACCTCTCCAAACCACATTCAATCCACATTTTTCCCACTATTCACCTATCTATTTCCTTGCTCTTTGCTTGATTCTCTCTTCTTTTTCATGGCAGCTCATTGCTACGAATCGGATGTTCTCCCCCACGAAATCCAACACCTTTATTTGATTAAACACTTTTTCTCGTCAACACATACATTCTTAGGGATACAAAAATAGAAGGAACAATCAACCTCAGGGGTTAGGAGATTCATATGTACCTCTTTGTCTTCCTTCGCTTTAATTTGCATTTTACTATGCTCCAAAATAACAAAAGGCGGAGCAATAATTTCAATGTCAAAAGAGCTGTTTCCTTTGTTCTGAACAAGAAGCGACAATGCTTGCAAATCTGCGCGAAGAACCGATTCTGTTAAGTAGGTCATCTGAAAAGCACAAGCTAAAGTTCTACAGCCATTTCAAATAACAATGGAGGTATAGCATGTCATTACATATTATAGATAACCAAGAATTCATGTGAAAAGACTAGCACATGCAGTTCTACAACTATTTTGATCAATAATTAAAAGCATATACTTTGGAATATGATATAGAGTCAAACTGTGAAATCATGAAACCATATTTGGGTCAAATAAAAGATTCAAGAAAATAATATTAAATCGCTGTGTTGGCCTGATGAGGAGATTTTAACTATTCCCGCAACTAAGATGTCCACCCAATAACCTGTCTCCCACTGAGTAAAAAGCACAACCTCTCAACTGCAGTACAAAAGATGGATGGCTAGTGATATGCAGGTCTCATAACCCATGACAGCCTCAAGGAAGAACCGCCAGTCAAGGAGGGCTGCTTTTCCCGAATAAAGTGATCTTTCTGTATTGATATACTCAAAATCTTTTTTATTTTCTCATTATCATTCTTGGTGTTGTTTAATTAGATATTAAAAAAAAGGAAAAGCAAAAATAGTACTTGGTGTAGAACAAGCATGGGGAACGGGGAACAAGGGAGAAGAAATCAGAATTTAGAGAGTAATTTTGTCCAATTCATCAAAGATCCTTTATAACCCACATCACACACCTTCTCTTTAACCAAATCCCAACAGTGACATTAAATTAACCATTTCAAAGAAAAAAGAAAAATAAAATCTCAAACAAGGTCCATGTAAAATTTCTCCCCCCAATTCTATGCGGTGAATATTCCACCTTTCACCTCCATCTCCTCTCTTGGTGTCTGATGCTCGTCCCCATTTCCTCCATGTTCTTCCAAGTCTTCTAAAACCTTCTTCCAATATTAGCACTATCATCAAGTTCAATGCTACCTACCAATTATCCTTGAACTCTATTCTCTAGGTAAGGCTACCACCTGTCAAATTTGCCAAATAGCAAGTTTGGCCCTTGTTTGGTTCATGCCCAAGTTGGGCATGGCCATTTTTTCAATTTTTTAATAAAAAAATATAAAGTTTTTTTTGAGATATATGTGATGTAAAATAAAGTTAGTTAATTATGAGAATATTAAATAAAATTGATTGATGTATTAAAAATTGTATAAATTATTTTTTTTTTAAAAAAAATAATTTTGCCCAACTTAAGCATGAACCAAACAGGAGCAAGCTTTGATGTTCATATTTGGATGTAGGATAACATGGAGTATTTGATTGCTTTCATTGTTATGTTTCAAGACACTATATGGCTACGAACGATCTACTTCAAATACTTCTAGGACAATAATATTTCCCAAATTTAAACCCTTTACTCTAATTTCATTTCCATACAGCAAGGTAACTTTTCATGGGTTCAGAAGTATTATAGCACCTTGGGCAATAAGTAGGATGAGTTTCTTCATTTAAGTCATTTACTACAGATCCTACTACTTGGTAATAACATAATGAGTTCCTCGTCACTAATATTTTCCCTAGTCATCATCTAATTCCAATCCATCCAGTTTCCAGTGACGTATTGGGCATGGACATAACCAGATCATCATTGACACTTCTAAAATTAGCTTGACAAGTTATCCAGTTATTTTTGAATAACTCTCTGGCATCTTTAGGTAGCACATATTCATATCATTGTCTGCTATCCACATATTCATGATTAGACTAATCAATTAGTCGATAAATTTTAGGTCTTTTCTTAATGAGTCAACAAGCATTTAGTTTTCATTACTTTTCTTTATGGCATATAAGAAAGTTATTTGAAATCAATCTAAATCTATATTCTCATTTACATTCATAACATAAAGTGATCCTTAGATTTAATAAAAAATTATTACATATGAGAATAGAATTTTCTGAAATAATTATGTAAATTTTATACTATCATCCGCCAAAAAAACTATTTTTACAAACATCCTATAAGTCAAATATTTACAAGCAGCACCACCTATTTTGAATGTGACTTTATAGGAAACAACCCCACACTAACATCCATTTGCCATCTATTATTTTAACCAAACTAAGGTTAACACATGTAACAAATATTATATCTAAACTTTCATTTAAGGGCTAAATGTAATCTAGTCATTAAATAAAATTTACCATCTATGTTTTTCATCTCTATTTTTTCTAAATCCCTTTTATTTTAATTTTTTGTCTATTTTTAAGATCTATGTTTTTTTCCATAAAATTGTGAGTTTTCTTGAAAGGGGCTAGATGTAATTTTACTTACATATGTTACGCCATAATACTAAGATATCAGAGAATCAGTTTGGTTTTATGCCAGGTAGATCTACTATAGAAGTCATTCATTTATTAAGAAGTTTAATGGAGAAATTTAAGGAGAGAAAGGAAAACTTATATTTGGTTTTTATTGATTTGGAAAAAGCTTATGATAAAATCTCAAGAGAAGTACTTTGGAGAGTTTTAGAAAAGAAAGAGATTTGCACTGCTTATATTCAAGTTATTAAAGACATGTATGAAGGAGCTGTTACCTCTGTTCGGCCACAAGGAGGCTTGACTAAGGATTTTCCTATTACAGTTGGATTACACCAAGGCTCGGCTTTAAGTCCGTATCTTTTTGCTTTGATTATGAAAGTCATGACTGGACATATCCAAGATGAAGTGCCTTGGTGTATGCTCTTCGCAGATGATATTGTCCTTATTGAGAAAACTAAAGAGGGAGCTAAAGCGAAACTAGAGCTTTGGAGGAATGCTCTAGAATCTAAAGGTTTGCATCTCAGTAGATCAAAAACTGAATATATGGAGTGCACATTTAGTCAAGAAAGAAATACTTATATTGGAGATGTGACAATTGGTGATCAAATTGTCAAGAAGAGTGAGTGCTTTAGATACCTTGGATCAATTATACAAAATGATGGCGAAATAGATAATGATGTTATTAGCAGGATTCAAGCAGGCTGGGTAAAAATGGAAAAATGCTTCTGGAGTGTTATGCGATAGAAAAATCCCATCCAAAATTAAAGGTAAATTTTATAAAACAGTAGTAAGACCAGCGATGATATATGGTGCTGAATGCTGGCCTGCAAAGAAGAAACATACAAACAAAATAAATGTTGCAGAAATGAGGATGTTAAGGTGGATGTGTAGATATACACGAAAGGATAGAATGAGAAATGAGTATATCCGAAAGAAAGTTGGTGTTGCACCAATTGAGGATAAACTTAGAGAAAGTCGGCTTCGATAGTTTGGACATCTAAATCGCAGGCCAATTGAAGCTCCAGTTAGAAAAATTGAGTTACTGGATTTTGCCCATGTACAAAGAGGAAGAGGGAGACCAAAGAAGACATGGCAAGAAACTATAAGGAGTGATCTTAGTTACTTAAACTTAGATAAGAATTTGGTAACTGATAGAGCGCAATGAAAACAAAGGATTCATGTAGCCGACCCCACCTAGTGGGATTAAGGCTTGGTTGTTGTTGTTGTTGTCGTATGTTAACCTTAGTTTGGTTAAAAAAAGGGCAAATAGAATCTAACATTGAGTGCAGCCTATAATTTCACATTCAAAATACAAAGTGCTGGTTGTGAATATTTGACTTAAGGGATACCGCCTGAAAAAAAGACTTCTATAAGGGTAACAGATTAAATTCCTTTTTAAATTAATTTATACTGGTGAATAAAGATAATTTTAAATTTAAATGAGATTAAGTCTATTAGTTAAAATTGTATTCTACCACTAGATTTCAGCATTGTTGAATTTTCAACAATTCAGATTTGGTAGTTTTAAATACCCAACAATAATTTTCACTGAGGCTTAGCCTTCTACACCTATCTGAGTGAACCTACACCTTAGTGTCCGTTGACCAGATCTGTAACAAATGAAAAGCAAATCAAATAATTCATAATGATTAGATAATAGCTATTTGAAATTGAGGTATGATTGATAGTTGATTTAGAGATATTATTAAAAGTGTCACATTTAGCCTTGATTATTTGGTGATGTTGATTGATTAGATCACACGGAGCTACACGTGAGATTGAATAGAACATTTATGCAGGTTGACTGGATCTCATACAGATACACATGAGCAAAGTTGATCCATAATTGACTGGATTCCATGTTGGAACACAATAGCAGAGTACCCCTTACTCAATGAGGTTAAATTCTTCCAAACCAGGGAGAATTGATGAGGATATTTTTTTGACCAATGGTGGTACTGACACCATGATAGCCCACATTTGATTTCATCCAGATTTGCTCAATCCTGATTATAGATTCAGATTTAGATCGATTTGGAACAATATGACGCTAATTGTTATCAATTAAAAATTTAGAGCCGATTTGGAAAGATAGTGATTCGCCACAATTCTCCTATTAAATATTTCCTATTTAGCTGATTGTATTTGAAAGTTTATTTTCTGCATTTATTTTATTTCTTTATTATCATATTTTAAGATCTATATAAATAGGGATCATCTTATATTGTAATAGGATATTATTATTGAATAAAATAATATTTGAGCTCTTTCAGAATCTGGGTTAAAGGGTTGATATTCTGGATAAGAATGGGTGCGGGTTAGCTTTGAGTGAAAATCCTTAAAAGAGCCCTGTTATCCTCTTTGATTTTGAGCTAAAAAAATCCAACTGACCTTCATCCACTTTCATTCACCCCCTACCACTGTTGTCGCACGCCTACGTCAAGTCCGGTTAAGGTCATCAGCATCGAGCCTCTAACCCACCGAGCTCACCGGTCCACTCAAGTCGCTTCTATGCACATCTTCCTCGCCATGGCACCGAATCGTCTGTGCCCGTGCACTGCTCACCCAACCACATCCAGACGTGGTTTCCTTGCGACGCTGCTGACCCACCTTCGCCTGTGTCCACGCTCAAGGGCGCACGCGCAACGCACGACTGAGTGCGCTAGCGCATTAGCCACCTCACCAAAAAGAAAGAAAAATTACCTACGGGTCCTTCTATTCTTTCGACTAAGCATGTAGCTCTTGTACTTGGCTAAGGGCTTGTTTGGTTGGAGGATGAATTTGGTTAAGGAAAGAGAAAATAATTTATTTTATAGAGTTGATGGGAAAGAAATTTATTTTAATATTGGGAGGTGTGTAGGATGTGAAATAAAGTTGATTTTAAGGTTGGAATTTGTGTTGGATGTGAAATAAAGTTGATTTTTAAGGTTGGAATTTGTGTGAGATGTGAAATAAAGTTATTAAAATTTATAATAAATTTAAAATATTATTAAGATATTTTTTGCCCATTTTTGGGCTCATGCCAAACAAGGCCTAAGAGCCCGAATGTATAATTCTCTTTCAAACCATTTGAAAATTGATTCTAGACTCAATTAAAATTATATTGCTTGCTCAATGATTCATTTTTTTGTTTTAATTGTGCAATCATATATTTACTTGAGAAAAATTACTATCGAATTTTATTTGTGAAATATTTGTCATAATTTTTAAACCTCGAATCTGATTTATTGAATTTAACTCTACCACCCTAATATAAATTGATAAATTCTTATTTGCCATAATCCAAGATGATTAAATTTTAAAATATTTAATTTATGCGATTTTAAAATCTTATTTATCATAAATTTATATTTTTAAGAATATTTTGTGCTTAATTAAAAATAATTTGTAATTATTATTGTTGATTTATAATTCTAAAATATGCATCAAATGACCCTTGAATCTTGATAATTACTAGCAAGGTTAAACCATGCTCCTTGATAACATGCGTGGAAAGATTAATGTAGATTACTTTATCTTATTTTAGCGTAAATTATACTTGGGTCCCTTAGTTTAAAATATATTATCATGTAGGTTCAATTTTTTAAAATTATAACATCTGAGTCCATGCATTTTAATATAATTATCAAATGAATCTTTTCAAATTTTTATTATTAAAATTTTTTAATTTCCTATTCTAACCTTCCCCTTTCGCTCTCATCTCCCGCTCTCTCTATCTCTCGTCTCTCTCATTCTCTCTGGCGGAGATGCTGACGACGGCGAAGGGGGCTGGAGGACAACCGTCAGCCCCTCCTCTCTCTCTCTTTTCTCCTCCCTCCAGCAGAGCCACCAGTCGCTGGTCGCCAGCAAAGGAGGGAGGGGCTTCCCACAACCCTAGATCGCAGAGATCTAAAGAGAGAAAAAGACAAAAGGTGGCAAGTAACCCCCCCCACCCCTCTTTCGCTGGCAGGAGAGAGAGGGAGAGGGAGAGAGAGAGGATGAGCCAGCAACCCCATTTGCTAGCAGTTGTCCGCTGCCACGGCTTCGCCGCCAATAGCCCCCTCTACTGCTGTTAGCATCCCCACCAGAGAGCGAGCGGAAGAGATGAGAGAAATAGGGGGGAGAGATGAGAGACAAAGCAGGGGATGAGAGAGAACAAAGGGGCAGAATAGAAAATTTTAAAAAAACTAATAATAAAAACATTTAAAATTTACTCATTTGAAGATTTTATTAAAACTCAATGACCCAGAAGTTAAAATTTTAAAAACATAGACCTACATGATAATATGCCTTAAACTTAGAAATCCGAATATAATTTACCCTTTATTTTATTATTTAAAGAATTTATTATGAATTTTAAATAAGCCAAATTCTTATTTATTTATTTTAACAGTGGGGTTTGTTTAATTGCACATGGCTTGCTTTAGTTTAGTATTGGATTAACCCTCTATGGAGTCAGCACTTAGACATTTGAATTCGCCTCATGATGAATAAAATTTGCATTTGTGTGCAATCTAACTCTAAAATGGGTTAGAATGAGAGATTTCGAAATAAATCGATATCCCAGAAGAAAAGTGTAGAGAAACATTAGATGAGAATCCATGAGACCCTAGTATCCACTTATTTTGAGAGAACAAAAAAATATTAGAGCTCTGTCATTCTTCGTCTTTGCTATTCCACTAATGTTCCGCATCAAATTTAGCATCAGAGGATTTTATCATAATCAAATTTAGAATGAGAGCATATCATATTACTTTGTTCCACATCAACATGCATGAAGATTACCAAGTAAAGACTACCAATAGATAGCGTAGGGCTCGAGTCAAGCTAAGAAATCTTTGTATTCAATATCTAAGCTATCACATGATGTGAGTCATGTGATCAATGAAATTAAATGCTGTGAGATCTGGGATGTCCAAGAGTTGATTGCATGTTGGCAGCAGGAATCACAAGATTGATCGCCTCTGCAATGAAGAAACTTGGAGGCCACAAAATAGATTGGGTTGGTGAAGTTGCATCTACGAATGATAATGTGAAGGAACCATATAGTGAGTGATGCAAGTCATAACACTAACCATGGCTTACAAGAGGAATCCCTATGGGAATGAGATCTGTGGCAGTATGTAGGGCCAAACAATCATAAATGTTGGAGATCGGCAATAAGCACATGCTTTGGAAGTTGATGAATGCCATGGAAAAAGACTCACCGGGTCTACTTTCGCAAGGTCAACAATTCAATCAAAATTCTCTGGTTAACATAAGAACAAGATCAACAATATTATAAATAAGAATCTAATACCATTTGGCATAAAACGGTTATAAAAAAAAGAAAAGAAGTAAAGAGAAAAATAAAGGAAGAAGAGGAGGAAGAGGAAAGAGAGAGAGATAGGGGGAGGGTGGGAAGGAGGGAGGGAGGAGAGAGAGAGAGAATCAAAATTTAGAGAAATTTTATTCAATTCAAATTTCCTGAATAAAAAAAACCTAGGGCAATTTATGAACTTTTAGCAAATAAAACTAAACAAAGATAAATACAAACAAAATCAAATTAAGTTAAAAAATACAAATCAGGACAACATGAGCAATGAAACTTCTAAATCTCCTATCATTTCAACTGAAAACACAACTATTATACCATTCACTAATATAATGACTACTGTTAGTCACAAAACAGATCCAAACATTACCAAAAAAAAGTTACATAGGTGATTTTAGTTAATGTTTTAACAAAGAATTAAGCACAACACAAACGAGTTATGAGATTTGATGGTAGTTCAAATTGCTTTTTTTGAAATTCATTTTTGAAAAATGTGTATCATTTCTGCATTGCAAAAAATATGGCGTATGAGAATTTATATAAAAAACTGGATACCAAAAAAGGACAAAAATATATATGCAGACTTGCTAAGATAACAGATAAAAAACTAAAAACTTGATTCAAATAAAATGTTTTAAGGATAAGGATCACAAAATACTTCAAGGAAGAAGATATCCAACATAAATAGATGAATTATTTTCAAAAACTTTCCAATAATGATTGTAACAATACATTTGATCTTATGAAATTTAATATTCAAAAAGAGAATAGAATTTACTGTTACATGCAATATATTAGTAAAACTAAAGTTTAGGAGGCTTTAAAAAAAGATGAAGTATAAGAAAGCAATTGGATCGAATGATATCCCAATAGACATTTAAAAATGTATAGAAGACGAAGGAGTGTCTTGACTCATCAGGCTATGTAATATGATTTTAAAAACTAAACAATGTCAAATGAGTAGAGAAAGAGTACATTGGTATCTATTTATAAGAATAACGATAATGTACAATATTGTGCCAATTAAAAAAATATTAAATTAATGAAACATTAAAATTTTAAAAAAAGCTAATCAAATAGAGGTTACATTATAATACTAAGGCCCTGTTTGGCGCGAGAACCAAAACAGGACCAAAATAGTACTAGTTTAAAAATTAACAATAATAATAATAATAAATAAATTATTTTAATTATTCTACATAAATTTTAATATAAAAAATAATATTTTACTTCACATACTCAATAATTTTTAATAAAAATATAAACTTTATTTTACATCTTAGATCAAAATACTCGATTTGAATATTTTGGTCTAGAATGTGAAATAAAGTTGATATTTTTATTTTAAATTATTGAGTATGTAAAGTAAAATAATATTTTTTATATTTGAATTTGTGTAGAATGATTTTAAAAATTTATTTATTATTATTATTATTATTATTGTTTTTTTAAATTAGTACCATTTTGGTCCTGTTTTGGTCCTCGCGCCAAAATAGGGCCTAAGGTATCACAAAAGCAATTTAGTTTTATACCTGGTAGATCCACTATAAAAGCTATTCATTTGTTAAGAAGTTTAATGAAAAAGTTTAGGGGGAGAAAAAATCTGCGTTTAATTTTCATCAATTTAGAAAAGTTTATAATAAGTTTCAAGAAGTGCTTTTAAAAATATTAAAAAAGAAAGAAGCTTGCACCACCTATATTCAACTTATCAAAGATATGTATAACGAGGCTATTACTTTTGTTCGAACATAAATAAGTTTAACTAAAGATTTTTCAATTACAATTAAACTATATCAAGGTTCAGCTTTAAGATCATATCTTTTTGCATTAGTTATGGAGGCTCTGACTGAATATATCAAAAAAACAATACCTTAGTGTATACTTTTGGCAGAAAAATATACACGAAAAATAAAATAAGAAGCAAGAAGGTTGAAGTAGTTTCGGTTGAGGATAAGCTTAGGGAGAGTTGGTTTAGATGGTTTGGATATATAAACCGTAAGCCGATAGAAGCTCCAATAAAGAAAGTTGAGTTATTAGATTTTACTTGTACTAAAAGAGGAAGATTAAATAAAACATGACAAAAACTTATTAGAAAGAATCTCACATATCTAGAAATAAATAAAGACTTATTATTTGATAAAGTGCAATGAAAATAAAGGATTTATGTAGTCGACCCCATCTAGTAAGATAAAAGCTTAATTGTTATTGTTATTGTTATTGTGTACCTTTTCTGTATATCACTGTCATGCCTAAGTAGGCAAGCAGTATCACTAATACACAAGTTATGAACAAGTAACACAAGCAGTTGCTTGGATACTACAACTTCTCTTTACAAGCATACACAAGTCAACAAAAAGTGGACAAAATTTTCTAAGTAGAAATTGGAAAAGGCTAAACTAGTTCAAATCTAAAGATAAAAAGACTTTTTTGATCTTTCTAAAAACGCATAAATCAAACAGTAATGTGGCAAATCTTGAGAACTAACTTTAGAAGTATATATGTGCTATCAAAAAAAATATATTTAGAAGTATATATGTGCTTTTAAGGAAAGGAGACAACAGGTCCCACATTAAAATCTTCCATTGTATAATTAACAAGAACTTTATTGTAGTTGCATAGCATAAGGAAGTATGGCTTGCAAAAGCCTTCTAGGCAAAGCTGCTTTGATGTGCACTGAAAGAACGTCTTCCTTTCCTAATGGGCCCAACAGGTGAGTACATAATATGCAGTAGAAACGAGGGGTTATCAAAAGTTAAGTGGAAAGGCATTTCAACCAAAATAAACATCCATTCCAGTCATCAATTAGATGTAGGTGCATATATGATTGGTGGGGATTTTCCACACTCCGAGAATCAACGTGACGACACTACTTATTCTTATAGACAACCAACTCATAAAGCCTATGGCTCCTCATCAGAGGTTTGAGAGAAGGAAAATTCAATAACTGCTAAAAAGACTAAAGTTAGAACAAAAGATGTGAAGGTTCACTTATCATGTAAAGATCCAAGCGCTAGCTTTCGTGTATATACCACATTTGTGGAGTACAGTTGTGAAAGAACTTTCATGACAAATTGTAAAAGACTAGGCCACCAATGGTTAAATCGTGCTCCTAGATAAAATGGTCTAGTGGATGCTCCCAAGTGTTGATCAGATAGTCCATTGAGTCTAGAAGGAAGGGACAATTATTTCAGTCATTTACTCTTGGCTTAGATCAAATAGTCCGATCAATTGTATGTCATATTCGCATTTTTGTGATTGTCTATTACTCCAATGCTGGTCCAACCACTGTATAACAGTGTAAGCTGTAGCAACGCCTCCTATGACTCTCCCTCGATCCAAATGTCAAGCCTCTCCTACAAAATCAAATGTTGCTCGTACCTCTTGCAATGTTGCTTGCATATCAACCATATGACCTAGAGATATGCTTCCTTCCCACTCATATGGCTTCTCCATCATGATTGACGTATCCAACACTCGCAACTCCATTGTCCTATATTAAGCCATCAAAACTGTCCTTTAGCCAACCAAGAAAGGAATCCAATGATCTTTGGTGAGACATGTGGCCATAAGCAAGCAATTAGATTCCAGGGGCTCTTTAGTTGGTTGAGATCTCTCAATTATGCTCATTACACTGGTTGCAAGAGCTTCTGGATTGGAAACCGAGCATCCACAGACTTTAGAGTTCCTTGCTTCCTAGACATAGTATATGATCACCGCTTCCAAAATATGCCTTTGATTTTGTTTATTATGTTTATTACTCCTTGTAGCTGTGTCCATCGCTTGAAAATAAACCAGTGAACAAGATGTTAGTGAAAACAATGTATCTTTAACGTAGCAATACTTTCACCTTCATGGACGTGTTGTACTCCATGCACATGTGGATGAAGTCTTCTCCCACATCGCAACCCCAACAGCAATGGTTGGAGTTACAAGTCCTCTACCGTATAACCAAGCCATCGAAGATACTACTTCCTCGCAAATTCTCCACAACAATGCCTTCATCCTAAGTTGAGATGACATCTCCCAACACTAGGCACCCATCGTTTGGCCACTATCCAGGTTGAAGTGCCTCCAGTACAAAGCTGTAGTAAGGACTTTGGTCTTTGAAGTTTCAGCCCACACCAAGGTGTCTTTCTCCAAACTCTAAGTGCGAAAAGAAGAATTAACACTGCTCTCCAACTCATCCCCAAAGAATTATCGAACTTTGCTTCTATCTCATTCCTCAACAAGTATGATCTCTGCCATGAGTTGGAGTGCCCTTCCACCACCATCACCATGTTGATGTAAGTGGGCCAAAGAAATAGGTCTATGGTGGATAGCCAAGGATCTTCCATAAAGGGCACTACTGAGCTGTCTTTTAGAAGCTGAATCATCTTATCCTGGACAACATCACTGCCAAAGCATAATAATGTCCATGCCACACCTCACCTCAAAGAATTGGGTTCTAGTGCCATACTTGGCCTTGAAGCTCTCCCTCCAAATGTAATCAACATCGTCCATGAACTAGGCTGTTTGCTTTGCAAAAAGGAATTTTCTCCTCTTCTTGAAGTTGTTGGTCCTAGGACCTCCATTACCTTCAGGCTTGCACACTTCTTTCCAAGGGACATAGCACATTGCTTCCATATCCGCCTCTCCACTCCATAAAAAGCTTCTAATGATCTTCTCTATAACGTTGAGGACATTGGCCGGCACATACATATGATAGAGAGCATACACAAACATAGAGGTAAACATGTTTATGATGTGCTTCTTCCCGCTAGAGACATCTTCTTTCATCCCAACAACTGATACGCTTCCTTACTGCACCAACAATGGCCACAAAATCTATGTTGATTAGCCTATGTGTGAAAGGGGAATACTTAAATAGCGCCAATGTTGTCCTTCCCAAATCCCAAATCTCCTCCCATGATTGTTTTTTGATTCTTTGGCCAAATTGGCAGCCTACCCATACGAGTAACAATACCAATCCAGCACTGACTTCAAACTTCTAGCAGCTACAGGTGTAGCTTCAGCAAACAACAAAAGGTCATCAATGATGTGAATGAGCAAACCCTCTAGTTGACAATCAATACCTCTAAAAGCACCTATTTGAACCTCCTGATAGATCATACAAGAGAGCAACTCCAAGCAGAAGATGAAGAGATAAGGTGAAAGCAAGCACCCCTATTTAAGCGCTCTCTTTGGCATAGTCCAAGGTGATCTCTTACCATTGATTAGAAGTGCATACCTAAGACCACAAACACACATTTTAACCAATGGCACTATTCTCGAGGAACCCAAAAAAGGCCAACGTACAATCCAAGAAGTTCCAACTGACTTAACATATGTTTGCTCTATGTTTAGCATCAATTTTGATATCAAAACATATCATCCTCTACTTTTCACATCAATTTTGGTATCAGCACATATTCTCTAGTTGTATTGCATCAATGTTGCTATCGATGAAGCTTAAAAGAAAATGAAAATGAAAATGAAAATATAGAGGGGTAATAGATTAGTAAATTTATGACAAAAAAAATTTGTTTTCACAAAAAGTAAATAAATAAAAAATATATTGTGATTCTTCTAGAGCAAGATTGCTTAGGTTAAGTAAAGACATTTAATGGCAAATACTATATAATGTATTATCTATATCTAATCATGCATCATGACAATCATTTCCATAAGGTTGTGATTAATAAAACTTTAAGGCTTCTTATCGTATAAAAACAACATTTGACCTGCCACATATCTAGACATCTTGAAATCAAACACAATTTGAAAATATTTCTAGGAACAAGTCATAACCCACAGTACCAATTGCTAAGGAAACATACCTGTCCCTGGGACCCTCAGGCAAGCAACCAAATCATTGTTCTTGTCAATGCATCTATTAGATGGATCACATCCTTCTGGTTTGCTAACAATAGTAGGTTGTTTCTTTTTTGTTGTTCCCTCATCCAAAGTGGCTTTTTTGAGGTCACCTGATCTATCGTTAGGTTCCTCCAAAGGTTTACCATTTCCATCAATCATGCTCTTTTGTGTATCATTAATAACAATAGCAGATGTCTCCTGTTGAGATCTGTCATCTTGACCTTTGCCCAACTTCTCATCATTCACTTCTCCAACATCAGGCGAAACGTTTTTCATTACACTTGAACCATCATCATGATTGCTCTTTCTTCCCTTTGGTGTTTGAACTCCTTCGAAGTCATCCTGATATCAGAATACCCACTGACATGAACTAAAAAGCAAAGCATCAAGATTTACTTAAAATGTACATTGAATTTGCATGTCGCCAGAACAAAAAGCTTCCATCAACCAAATCAAGTTACCACTACAACAGAATATCATTTTAGGGACACTTCGAGGGCAAAGCAACAAAAATAAAAGTCTTACTAAATTGAAGATTTTTAAAAATCATAAAACATAAATTAATATTGTAACTACCACTGCAAATCTTTTATGTTCCTACAACATTTTTTATATTCCCTACTAAAATTTTTTGAGATAAACCTTATCATCGCGTTGTCTCTATCTGTGTGCCTACATGTTTGCTCCTTCATCCTAAGAAAAATTGGTTCTCCCACTGTCCCTCGATTCTCAAAAGTATTTTCTTCTGTCAATATCCTCTCTTCTCTCACCCTTGCCCCCTAATTCTGACTCCAAAATATGAGTCTGCATCAAATGTATGCCCGCTCCCTCCATCACCAGTGATGACTTGTTCTTTCCGCCTTCATTGGTAAAATCATTGTAGAAATTTCCTAAGGCTATATCATCTTTTTCAGCCATTGTACATGCCTACCCTTTTAAGTATTATCCTCAATTTTCTCTCTCTGCCCAAACCCTATACTTTGTCATTCATTCAGATTGTCCTCTTCTCTCCCTTCTGACCCACCCCATTGCAACCTCCCACTCCTTTTCTCCACCCCAACATGCCATCAACCATCAAATTCTTTCGCTCAATAATTCTAATTTTTATTTTTATTAGTGGGTGTGTTTTAGGGAAGTCACAAAGTATGATGCTTGATAGCATAGCACTGGCCCAAGCCTACTGTTATGTGTTGCTTCACAGTGATAACACATCTTCATATGGAAGATAAGCCACTATCACATTCAATGATATGCTTGAATTTGAATTGTATTTTATACATACTACACTACACATAAACAATGCAGTGAATTTTTAATTGCTCAATGAAGCACAAATCATCATTTACAAGCAAATCCAATTATTGAGAATAAGTGGCTTGTTGACAAAGTTGTTAACTGGCTTTCAAGCAAAGCAGCCAACCACAAAAAGTTTGATTATTGTACAATATTAAGAGCTTTTTGCTATGTATTTAACAGATGCTAAAAATGAGAGAAAAACTATCTTAGTGATAAAATAGCTCTTGAACGTGAACCAAATAATATAGGCAAAAGGCATAGTGGTTTGTGATATATGGATATAAATACCATACAAAAGAACGAAAAATGAATTAAAAGACAAAATTTTGGCATTCTGGTGGAAGTTAATGGCAAAAAGTATTATAGAGCACTCACTGACAATATAGAATTAGACTATTTTGGTAGTATTAAAGTTGTTTTTTTTTTCATTGTGCTTGGAGTGCTATTAAGTTCTCGAGAGAATTGAAGAAAAATTCATATGATTTCAATATGGTTAAATTTTCAAAGTAGACACACACTAGTAAAGCTTTAAAAGATGCCTTTTTTATTTTACTTCTTCAGCAAAACAATTCTATGTCCAAGATCCCAAAAATACAAAATGGCATTATGTTATTATGACCAAGCCATGAGATTCATATGATTTAGGGGTTGCAACTAAAAAAAGGAGTGATGAGACTTACACTCAATGCTTATCGAAACAAAATGTAGTTATGGTAGAAAGATTAAGTAATTTCTTTAATTGGGTTAGGACCGGTGTTGAAGAAGATATTAGTGAATAAAATTCCATTAGCTAATATTGATGTCGCCCAATAGATTCTCTTTTTTGCCTAATTTGCATATGCTGTTTTGAACAACATAAATTTGTATTATTGATTATTTTGCATCATATCATGTATATTATTATATTATAGGTTTAGCATCATCACTCGCTATAGACATATTAATGTTGGTTGTCACAAGAAACTGCAACTATTCTAGATAATGGCCGATCTATATTGTCATCATCAAATGAACATCTTGATGAATCAACACATGGTCAAGCTAATCATCCAAGTCCAGAAGAAGTTATGAATATTGAAGTAATCAAGATCATAGATATCAAATTTATTCTCATAAACACTAATTTTACAATATCAATTTTAAAGTGTTTAATTTTATGTTCCACATAAAAATAGATGATGAAGGTCAGATGCGAATGCAACCTACTGATGTATGAGAGTTACAAGCTAATAAGAAGATAATGGTGGAATGTAATATATATTTGGGCAATCGATAATAAAGAAAGTTGGAGTGTTAGGTGCTTGGTTAGGAACCCTTGCAAGAAAACCAAAATCTGCCCTCTTAATTATCATGATTGAAGAAAGATGCTGAAGATATTATATCAAGATTTGATCCAACAAACTTATGTACGTTATGTCCTTTTAATAGTAAAATGTGCTTACATATACTTTTTTCATCACTTACATATACATATATGTATTTAAATTATTTTTAAATTGTAGAGCAAATTCGTAATATTTTCGAAAAAAAGGTCAGAAAAGAGTGCTAGAGTCTTTTCGTGAGAAGTGGCAAAATTATAAATATAAATTAAAGCCAAATATAATGTTGAATGAAGGACATTGGAACAAGTTATTGGCATGAGCCCTATCAATATTCTTTAAAACAAGTGGATTGATTTAGTGAACAGGTGGTTCCATCCTGATCATGAGGCATGATATTTTATTAAGAATTTTCAAAAACATATATTCTACATATAACTATATTTATTTCTATGCAAAGAAATTTTCTCAAATTGGTACAAATGCTCGTACAAAAGTTAAGACACCTCACACAACTTGATCTATGAGTTTTCTAAGAAAGCAGCATAAATTTGTGTGTAATTTCTAACTACATCTTTCCTTTATTTTTTTTTTAGCTTTTTGTTTCTTTTTAAAAAATTAAACTTGAATTTTTGTTCGTCATAGCAAGTTGAGCGTGCAAGGCAACTTAGACCTATTGAACCATACAGTACTACATATAAGCACAAGGGTAGAATATTTGTTAATCCAAACAATTGCTCACAATATTGTGGTAAGTTTTTTATTTTTAAAATTGTTTATAACACAGTACCATTATTGTTTCCTAAGACAAACTAGTAAATTTCTTCAGAGTAACAAAGTGGTGTTGTCACATTAACAACCTAGTTGGCCTATCTTATACTATACTATTAAAGATGGTACCAAGCTTCTGAAATTGTGGCTTTCCAATTTTTCCCACATTTAAAATTAAAAATTTCAAACAGAGCTCTTTTATTATTTATTTTTTAATTTTTATTAAAAAAATTGCTCTCAGCTTTCTCTCTCCCCACCGCTTCCCTCTCTCCTCTCTCCTCTCTCCTCTCTCCTCTCTCCCCTCTCTCTCCTCTCCCTCTCTCTTCTCTCTCTCCTGAGCCGCCCCCCACTCTCTCCTTTATCTGTTTAAAACATTAAAATATAATAAATTTTTAATTTAGTTATATTATAAATATAAAATTAAATATATATTTTAATTAAATCAAGTAAATTAATATTAAATAAAAAGAAAATTAACTTGAATTTAAATCAAGTACAATACGAGAAAATTTAGAGTGAATTTAATAATTAAATTTTACAAAAATTTCAAATACCAATATTGATAATAAAATAACATTCAAATACCTTATCATATAATTTGTTATATTTGAGTAGCAAAGTTGCTAAAATTTTAAATTTCTATTTTACCTTTTACATTTATTTAAATTATTATTAAAAAATTAATTTTATTTTTTATTTTATTTCTCATAAATAATATTATTTCTATTTATCCTTATCTTTTTTCTCTCTTTCTCTGCTCTCTCCCGCCACCCCTCTCTCTTCTCCATCTTCTCTCTCCACTCTCTCCACCAATCCCTTTTTTTCTCAAAATACCATTTTTAATTTTAATAATTTATTATTTATTGTAATTAAGTGTAAATTAATATTTTAAAAATTTATATTTTTATTATGAAATATTTATATACAAAAAATAAAAAAATTAAATATATAATTTCTAATTTTTATTTAAATTTTATAATAAATATATTTATATTTAAAAAAATATGAAAATACATATGAGTGAATTTAAAATAAAATTTAAATTTAGATGGTAATACATGGCTTTTAATTTGATAAAAATTTAAAAATTTAACCGAAGCCTGTACTCATAATTAAATTTTATAAAATTTCTAATTACCAATATCAATAATAAAATAATATTTAAATTTTATGTTATATAATTTTTAAAAAATAATTTATACTTTTTTATTTTTATATTTTTAATATAATTTTAAAGTCATAAAATTTCCAAGTTAATTCAACCGATTAACTATAAATTAAAATATTTAATTGTGAGTTAAATTTAATTGATTTGAATTAATTAATCTTTTAAATTTAAATTAATTTTAAAATTTAATCACATTAATTATATTTCTCTTTCATAATTATCCTTTTGTAAATTAATTTTTTGCTGCCTTTTAATATAAATTAACATTTAATTACTATAAAATTAATTTAATAAATATATGCAAATAATTTGTTAAAATTATCTTATTATATCTGTTTTTGTAAATATAGTATAATAATTTTATTTAAAATATATGTTAGACAAATTTATTTATATAAAAAATAAATAATCTTTTCTTTTATTTTTTTGAATTTTAAAAATATTTTTGTTAAGTTATTTTTTATTCATGTAATTATTATATTTAATCTTTAATTTTTAAATATTTAATAAAAATATTAAATACTTCAAATATGTAAAATATGATTTATTAATCATTTATTACTTTTAGTATAATTAATTTTTTATTTTTTAAAAAAAATTATGAAAAGTTTTCATGCAAATTTTGCATGGGACAGTTTTAAATAAAAGTTGCAATTCTAGAGATTGAAGGAAAGAGGATGGCTGTTTGTTCATTTAAATAGGTCAATTTTTATATAGGTTAATGTGCTCTGCTTAAGTAAAACTAAGTTTATTCTGTTTACATTGGTCAAGTTCACTTTTTTTTTTTTTTTTTGGGTCAAGTACACTTTATTTGCGTAATACTTCTAATAAGTTTTGAAATGTTAGGAGTTTTATGTGGACATAAATTAAGCTTTGATAGTATAACATCAGCACATATTAAATGTGCGGTAATTTTTTTAAAAATTATCTAATTTTCTTAAATTATTGGATTAGATCTTTAGATGAATTTGTTGATATATTTTGTTTACTAATTGATTGCCGAACCTTATTATTTCTGTTATATATTTAATAAATGAGAAATATTTTATAGCCCCAATAAATGACTCCAAATTTTGAATCAAACAAGAATTCGTATATGACACCTATGTGACGATGATGCCACATAGACAAAAGTAATATTTTTGCCTATGTGGCACTATTGCCATATAAGATTCCTAGTTGGATTCAAAGTTTGGGATTATTTATTAAGAAGGTGTAGCATTACTCTTATAAATTGTTGGATATTTTATTTACAAGATTATATATAGTTAGTTGGTCTTCAAATCCAAACTTCATCAATTTAGTCAATTAATAGACATTATTAACAGTTATACTTATTCCACCTTTATATTACAAAAGTTTTTGCTTGCTAACAAGTTTACATCATGATGAAATATGCTTTCTTAGAAGACAATAAAATTATCTTCCATAATAGACTTAAACGTAGACTAATTCAACGCGTGGATATTCAGTCATATTTTATAGCATAGTAAAATATCATTTTTCACTTTTCTAATTTTTTGAGTTATTTAAATACAAATATAAAATTTTTATAGGAAAGGGCTGACACATGTTTTGAAAATAATACCAATGAAAAGAATTTTATTCCTGAAAGTGTAGAGCAGAGCATTTTTATTGAGATAATGGGTGGTAGAAAAGATGGGTGTGTTTAGGGTTATGGGATTGGAGTAATTCTACCATAATATTTCACGTACAAGAAAATGTTTTGACAAATAAAAAATCTACAAACAATGCAAAACTTTAAAAGCTTAGTTAAAATGCAATCAATGATAAATAAGTATGATAAAACACAAAACAAATTTTATGAAACCTTGGCTCTGTTTAGCAACTGGCTAAAAAAATGACTTATTTTAGTCATGGCCAAAATCTTAAATTTATTTTAAAAAAATCTTAAAAAATTATTTTGTATCTCATTCTACACAAGTTCTAACATTAAACAATCACTTTATTTCACATCCAACGTAATTTTTAATATAACTAACTCACTTTATTTCACATCATATACATTTTTCTAAAACTTTTCACAAAAATTTTCCAAACCATTTTTTTTCCTCCAATCAAACAGAGCCTGAGTCAATTAGCAACCACTCAATACGGGTTGATAGAGACGCGCACAATGTTACAAACATTCATGTAAAGGTTGGACTTTGGAGATTGTTCACATTCACTAGTAAATGCTCCCTTATATATCTTATTTTTTTTTGTTCAATACTTATTTTGTATATTGTATAAAAAACTAATTAGATTATATTATCTATTTTTGCTAGATTATATAAATTGACAATCAAACTCCTATTAATGTTTTTGGAAAGTTTATCATTACTTTTTTGAAGAATTATTGCTGTCATTTAAATTTGTAATATAATACTTTTGTTACGGATATTCACAGGTGCATTATATGAAAATCTATATTTTTGGATGAATTATTATTGAAATCTCTTGCCTTACTCATGCTTTTTGTACTTAATTATTTGAATCTCTTAATTCATTAGATATTATTTTAATTAATTGCCCATTGTGCTATAATTTATTTATAACTTTCTCTTTTCTAAATAATGCTTAAAAATGTTTTGTTTTAACTTTTTTCAATTATTGATATTTTAAAGTGTTGGCAAATTATAATTGCCCGTTTTAAAATTTCATATTAATATAATATATTGAGACACTTAATAAGCATCAACATTTAAAAATAATTTAAAAGTGTCATTAAAATTATTTTCTTGAGACTTTAAAGAGTCAACAAACTAAAATTGCCTACAATCACATCTATCACTAATATTATACAAAGCTACATTTTTTAAATGTTACCATATAACAACAATTTAAAATTGTAGTCAAAATTATTTTGCCAATGCTTTAAAGTATCAGGAATTTTTAATGAATTACACTTTTATGTGTGACTAATTTTCTATTTAGCGACACTTATAAAGTATCACCATATAACAACATTCTAAAAGTGTTTTTATATGTATTTCATTAACGTTCTTAATCTATCAACATATTCTCCACGACGGACCTCCTAGCGATACTTTACACAACACTTTTAAAAGCATCAATAAGTGAGATACCTATACAAAATAGCATCGTTAATTTTTCTTAAAGCACTATTAAGTTCATGACTTCTTGTAGTATATAGAAACAAATGCATTCACTATGCAGTATTCTGCAAACAATCGAATTCATATGTTTAAAATCTACAAGGAAAGAAAGCATTGATCAAAATAAACAAAGTTTTATGTACATGGTCAATCACTAAAATGCTTATTTTAAAAATATCCAAGAAATCATTCAACTATTCTAAAGCTGTTGAGACAAAATGCAACAAAATATCAAATGAAAGCTTCATCGCACAAATAATTCACCAAAAACAATAAAACCATAAATCAAGGTATATTACCTCAACCGCCATAGTGCTGCAATTAACACGGAACAAGAGCAACGGAAGCAAAAGAGAAATAAGGAAGATATTACATAGGCCCATCATCTACTCTTCAGCTCTCTCCAAATCAGTTCCTAGTCCTCTCGAAAAGGTTAACTCTAGAGCTCTACTCCAGTACTGAGTTTAAGTACGAAATTATTGCAGCAAAGATCAGAAGCAATACAAACTAAGCCTAAGGGAACAATTATTCTAAGGAAAAATATAAAGGTCAAGGATTACTCAAAAAGAATAAACCCAAAAGGAACCAACACCTAACACAAAATTAATCAACGTTGCTAAGAAGTGACTATAATAGAAATCAGACACTAGTTTTATAATAGCTACAATACTATTACTTTTTTTCTTTATATTCAAGTATGCCATTTGCAGGTATAATAAAAAAAAAAGTCAAACTTTTGCGAGTTGAAGCTTTATTCTTATTTTGTATATTTGGCTCTTGGATTGTCATATCGAAAGGGTAGAATTAATTTTTTCTTATTAATCAAGTAGAATAAATTCTAAAATGTAGGAGACTAGTTTAAATTCCAAAGTGCAAACTACTTTAATTTATGCACAGTTGTATTTTATTGTTTAAGCAGATAAGTTGTTTGATTGTTAATGAGGTTGAACTTGGAATAAGTTCGAAAATTGTCTGGTTGTCAAAGAAATTAAGTTTGGTTAAACTTAGCATTCAGGGTATTAACAAAACACAACACAAGTAACGCATGAGAAATAACATTTTAAAGCAACAAATTTAGCTATTACTTAGCATGTGGTTGACCTACTATAATATGACATATTTTATACAAGAAATATCACTAACAATATAATTTCACTAATCCGTTCATACTATGTTACCCAAAAAGATCATATTGAACAAAAATACAAATATCCCAAATAGCCCAAAATTTCAAGTATTCTAATTAACATAATATTTGACAACTAATTGAAACATATTTGTCATTATATGGCTTATTGTATTTGAATCAAACTCTTTTTATCACAAATAGAAAACTATACAATAGGCAATCACTATTTGGCTAACAATAGATATCGAATCCGACCCAACAAATTTCAGGTTGTTGTGCACCAAATTAGTGCTTAGATTAACTTCTATTCATGCTTTGCTCCTTGTAACTTAAACAAGTTTGTCTAGTATTATTGATTGTTTGGTTGGGTTTGAGGTACCTATAATTGACCAGTTTAACATTAAAGAGAAGATTTATGCCATAAACAAGTCGCAATGGCCAGCTAATTTAGTTTGGATACATGTTAACCCACGAGTATTCAAGTTATATTCCATTAACAACATTTGGCCCTTTGATTAACAAGATCATGTTTCGGTTGTGCTTATTAGGTTGGGTAATCAGGTAAAAGTCAAAACGAAAATGTTCACATGTTTTGACATGCCTAACATGTAAAGTTAGAAGGGAATGAAGACCCAAGGCCTTTATTATTGTTCTTAAGATGCCCCCATCATTCCATGTCTTTCTCATCATCACTACAAAAGGGTTTATGACTAGGGATACACTTTTGATGGTTTAAAGAGTTTAGGTAAAGCTTTTGGTTTGAATGTAAATCAGTAACATATCTGTTTGATGCAGGTTTATATCTGGGTTAAATAAGTTTACCTTAAACTTTTTACCCATACCTGAATCAGTCCATTAGTGCCACATGTACTGCTTCACAGAGTTTTCCTTTTTAACTCTTTAAATAATTTAGGCTGCAAGGAAGAACAAATACTACATTTACAGAAGCGGACTAACTGTAGCATAGAATTACAACACCTCTTTGCAATCCACGCAAAGAATAAATCAGGGCATCAGGGGATTCTAAAAGAACTAAAAGAAACCTAATTTACCCTCTAAAATTTCTTTTCTTTAGTCATAGCTCTTATGTTGCCTTCAATCATGAAAAGTCCATAAACAACTTCAGTCCAACAAAGCCTACTACACAGACGACTTGGTTACGCAATAACTTTTATAGAACAGTTTGCATAATGCGATCTACATCTGTGAAGGCCCACAATGGTCAAAACCTGACATTTAACAAGCCAAGAGAACTAACATAATGCAAGCAGGTTAGTGAACTTACCAATCAGACAGACTACCTGCCGCTCATACCAAAATGTTAGCTTACTGACTGAGAATGAAAGCATCAGGATTAGGTTGGTTCTCAACACTAATCATTTATGATGAAGCGCCAGTCAGTTCTTGTGGTATGCTATATGTATATTTATCATATTGGTATGTTCTTCTTCTATGCCAGATTTGATAGTTATTTTATCATACATAAAAAAAAAACAAAAAACAAAAGAGACATCAGCTTTGAAGGAGGGAAAACAGAAGGCACAACCTTACGTTTAAATCCTTCGACTAATTTCCATTGAAGCAATTAGATTCATAACCTCCGAAAGGAATCCACGAACACACCATCCATACATATCACACTCCAATATCAGAGCGATTCACAAGAAAAAGTGATAAGAAGAAAAAACTAAAACGGAATGGCTCAAAGCGGAGCTTACCTGCTACAAATGAGCTCGAGCGATCGATCCGGAAGCGAAGCGATTAAACCTCCGCTGACCAGCGTATTATTGATCAAATCACGGAGACGGAAACGACGGAGGTAAACTTGACTGCCTCCAATGACGGCAGGGAGAACCCTCGGGGATCGATTTTGGAAAGGGCCAGAAAGGCCAGTTTCGGAATGTTTTCATTTTTTTTATAACTAAAAATAAAAAATAAAAACATTTATATAATATAAAATAAAGTAATTTTACTGTGGAGAATAATATTAGATGTAAAATAAAATTTAAAATTTTAATTAAAGTAAATCTGAGAAATAAAATAAAATTAATTTTTAATATTTAAATTTATTTATAATATAAAATAAATTTTAAATATTAAAAAAATTATAAAATTTGATTTTTGTTTCAACCAACAAGACTAATTTTTAAGAAGATATTTGATTCAATATTTTTATGATATTATATTTATTTTTGAAGAAATTAATTATTTAATTTAATAATATTTTTAAAAATTATAAAATTATTATTCTAAAATAATGTCTAGATATTACTTTAAATTTAATGAGAAAATGTTAACCCAGAATTGATTTATATAATCATCATTTAGAATAACAAAATTTAAAAAATAATAATAATAATTTTTTTTAAAAAATAAATAATAAATTAAAAATAATATAAATATTTATATAATATTAATATTTAAAAAATATGAACATATAAATAATATTAAACAAAATCCTCCTTTAAATAGCAATGAACACAATATTTTTTGTCTTCCATCAAGTAGTATAATTAGTTGTTCTTTTAACAAGTATGAAAGAGCTTTATCTTCATATATATCATCAAAGGATTTTCGAACAAGAATCCTTGATGATATATACGAAAATAAAGCTCTTTCATACTTGTTAAAAGAACAACTAATTATACTACTAAATGGAAGATAAAGAATGTTCATTGCCTTTGAAATAAACATGGAAAGATCGATAACTCGGAATAGTAAGAATCACTAATTTTTATGGTAAGAAATCACGCTGAAGAAAAAAAAAAAAGACAGAACAGTTATAAACTATAAAAAATTAAATGATAATCTCAAATTTGACGGATTCTTCATTCCTAGCACTGAAAATATAATAAAGAATTAGCGAAGTAAAATAATTAAGAGTTTAAGATTTAAGGTTTAATTAGAGTTTAAAGTTTAGATTATCTATTTTCGTAGGTCAAAGTTCATTTTATTTATTTGGTGTTGAATGAATAATCTTTGTAATAACTTGGCTTGGATTTGTTAGATGGATTTCCCTCCTTGATTTAAAAAAAAAGAAGAAAATCAAATTTCGAGGTAGAAAAAAATCGAGTAGATTTCACATCGCGCAGCATATTTAAGAAGTTTTAATTTTGGTATAAAATTACCACCGGGTTTCGATCTGGCCCGACCCGACCCGAACCCAAACCCATACTCGCGCATTGTTGGGCCTTCGGGCCAGCAGTCTGGCAATGAGCAATCATCCACACCACGCGTCATCCTGCCAGGGGATCAGCTGAACCCGGCGGCAACCGCCTCATCGCCGGACCTCCGTCCACCTGTGCAACTCCCATTGAGCTTCATCTGCATGCCCGACACATTCGCTTCTCAGCGCTCCACGTGCTATTGATCTAGCGGAAGGCGTGCGTATTTGAGGCGAGATTGAGGCTGCCAGGCTGAAAAAAGCGACTTTTTGTACAGAAATGTCAAACAGAGCCTCGATCTCCAGTTGATCGAGACTATGATCACAAAGGGCTTCTCCGGCGGCGGAAGTGGACGCGGCGCGGACGTTCGACGAAGCCCAAGCCGGAGTTCAAGCAGAGGAGATGCGCACCTCTCGCCGCCGTCGTCGTCGTCATTATCGACTTCATCCTCCTGTTTTTTTCCGTCTCTGGCGCCGTGGGGTTGCGGGGAGTTTGGGTTTGAGGCAGTGGAGCTGGAGGCTGCGCGGGCGCTGGCTGAGTTCTCCCGGCCGGCGCCGGTTAGGGTTTGGCGGGAGAGCTCGCAAGGACTTGACATGGTGCTTCTTTGATGCTTTCCCCTTCCTTTGCTTATTGATTGAATATTCATGATAATGGTAATTAATGATTCTTTTGCTTTAGTACCAAGATTGCATTAGAAATAAAATTCAAATCATATCTATTCCAACCCTTTTCACAATATCTAATCTTTGATAGATTGAGACTGTGAAAGTGAAAATTCTCATATGTAGGTTTGCATTATAGGGTACTTACTGGGCAGATGATAACTCTCAGATTAAGAATGCCATCTGTAAGAAGGTGGAAGAGAGAGTAACTACTGAGGAGAACCCTGAAATCCCAAAATCAGGTGGTGATTGCTGCATGAATTTTGCTGCTGCTGCTTCAAGACATAGAAGAAGGGATAATCTAACAGAGGTACTACCAACAACAACAACAACAACAACAACCAAGCCTTAATCCCACTAGGTGGGGTCGGCTACATGAATACTTTGTTTTCATTGCGCTCTATCAGTTACCAAATTCTTATCTAAGTTTAAGTAACTAAGATCACTCCTTATAGTTTCTTGCCATGTCTTCTTTGGTCTCCCTCTTCCTCTTTGTACATGGGCAAAATCCAGTAACTCAAATTTTCTAACTGGAGCTTCAATTGGCCTACCCATATGCAAAAAACATACCTAAAAGATATATATATATATATATATATATATATATATATGTATATATATATATATGTATATTTTATCTGTGTAATGCATTGATTTAGGTTGAAAGGGAGGCAAGGCGAATCCGCAGGATATTAGCTAACAGGGAGTCTGCTCAGCAAACAATTCGACGACGGCAGGTATCCCTTGTATTGTATTTCAACAATCTGTAGATAGTTTGACGTGTTTTTTAATGTCAATTTGTTATCTATCTAATTAGGCTCTTAGAGATGAATTGTCTAAAAGAGTTGCGGATCTCTCTCTGGATAATCAGAAGATGAAAGTGGTAAACGCATTTTTTAACAGATGATAAATGATTAATTATGCTTTGTCAGAAATAAATTGCAGAAAAAAAAAGAGTTTTCCTATATTATCTGCAACAGGAGAGGGAGCTAGTCATGAAAGAGTATCATACTCTGAGGAACAAGAACAAGCAGTTGAAAGATGAAGTGAGCAAGGAAAATTTGCATGTTTGGAGCTCTCATTAGTGCTATTTTTAAGTTAAATCACTTCTCAGAATTAGATTCTGATCAAAGTTGTTCTCTGCAGGTGGCCAAGGCAGTCGAATGCAATACCCAGGGACCAGAATATCCATATACACCACTCGTGATATCATCTTTATCAAGTGATCATTCCATGTTGGTAAAAGCTGCACCAACTATTTTGCCAAGTATTTTGCATCCCTGGTGTTTGGTAAACCAGGCGTGTTGCGGTGATGCTAATTTTCATAAGATTCATGACCTGAGTGCGCCGTTATATGTGCTGCCGTGTGCTTTGTTTTGCTCTTTAGTTCGCCGCATTTCTTCTTCCTACCTACTTATTTCAGACAAAACAAGAGGCAAAGATACAGATTCTCTTGGTAGGTGGTGTTCCAATGATGCAGAAGATGAAGGGATACCCTTTATGTGTAGAGAGAGCTTAAGAGAGAATCATTCATCAGTAGCCGCAATCATCCCTTCGAAAGAAATGGATACAAATGTTAAATGTAGGAAGCTGGACATAGATCTAAACGTCAAGGTGACTTCTATGGAATCTTTGGACCTCTTTTCTACCACTAAAACTGAAACTGGAAGGGAGGCTGCGATTCAGGATGGGGTGGGGATATCTGGAGATATTCCTCTTGATGGAGATGTCGTTTCAGGTGCCAAGTTTCTGGATGCTACAGCAGTGACGGCAGCAGCAAGGAGGAGGAGGAGAAGAGCAATCATAAAGTTGAAAACATCTTTGAAGAAGAACTGTTAGTTTGTTTTGTTCCAGTTTGTGAAATAATCTGCATATATTGAGCAACTAACAACCACTGACAAATAATGTTGATGCAATAAATTCATCCTCAATTGGTGTTGATAGTATTGTGAAAGTGTGTTACACGAATGCAACAATTCGACATTATAGAACGTAAATTAAGTGCATGTCTTCTTTAATACTAGGCTAGATGCATTGAGAATTACGATCTTTAGTGGAGGAAATCACAATCTTGAATGTTTATTTTAGTGGAATAATTATTTATAGAAATTTTTATTCTGTATTTCATGAAATAGTCATTCCTTTTATTCATCCAAGCAATAGTTATTTATTGATTATTCCCTGTGAACTAAAATATTATTTTAAAATTATTATTGTTCATATACCTACGCATATATACATATATATACATGTGCATATAGATGTACACATTCTTATAATTATATTATATGTATATATATATATTTATATAAATTATATTCATTTAATTGTTTATATAAAATTAAAGTTAATAATAATAAATAGGGGCATTTACCTGTATACCACACAAACTTTTTAAAATTACACAACACTTTTTTCACAAAATTTACACTATGGATTGTGAAGAAAGTGTGTGTGGTGTAATACATGAAGTTTTATGTGGCACATGGATAATTATCCTTAATAAATAATATGAAATTTTATTAAATTATAGGGGTAATTTCACTTAGGCTCCTGAGGCTTACCTGATTTGTCACGCAGGTCCACAATTTTGAAAACATGCCAGACAGGTCACCAAAACTTATTGTATAGGTTATTGTGGTCCTTCTGTGGCGGTATCCGTTAAACGCTATTAAAATTACGAAAATACTTTTTTTACCCTTCAGGCGGCAGCGTGCGCCGCCGTGCGTGCCGGAATCCGGCCGCGCCCGCGCGTTGTAGCCGTTTGCGCGAGGACCAGGGGTATAATTGTAATTTCACATAAAAACTTTTTATGATTTTTTAGTTAAAATTTTCATTTAACAAAAAACTTTTAATCGGGTGTTATTGGAAGTTTTTTATAAATATTAAGGACTACAATTATCTATACAATAAGTTTTGGGGATTTGTCTGACATATTTTCAAAATTGTGGACCTGCATGGCAAGTCAAGTAAACCTCAAGGACCTAAGTGGATTACCCCCTAAATTATATTCATGACTATTTTAATACTTTTTATTATTTATTTATTTTTATTTTACGTTTTATTTTATATTACCGGTGACAATTCGTCAATGACTAACTTATGCATCATTCCATGTCAAAATCATCTCGCAACTTTTAAATCATTTTAGCACTCACGCCAAACAAAAAGAAAATTCAACTACCCATACCTTAGCAAACTTTGCTCTAAACTTTAGAACAATAATTTTCCTAAATGTACTATCAAAACAAACATCTAGTTAAATTTAAATGAAAATAAATCAGACTTTCTATCAATAAAAAAAACTTATATATATCAATAAAATGTACGTTCAGGTCACTTTTTTTTATGGCATCAGTTCATCTTGGCATCATCAATAATTAATTATTGACATAAGATTAATCGGACATAGGGCTGTTATCGGACCGATTTCAAGCGCAGTCGAACTCAACACGAAATCAACAATTTTGAGTTTGGCTCAGCTCGAAATCGGCTCGAAATCTAAATGAGATATGATTCGAGCCGACTCAGCTCAAAACGGCTCGTAATTGTAAAAGAAATATTGAAATATTATGTGTCCAAGAGACTTGAGGAAAATAAACCTTAAATCTTCTCCACTCTATCATTAAACTACTAACTAAATTATATATAATAATATTTTATTTATATATATATTTACATTATATATCAATATTATTTATGCTATACATATAATTTCGAGCTAAAATCCTTAGCTGATGATTCGATTCAAAATTTTCGACCGATTTCGAATCGATTCAAAAATTGAACGAGTTTTGAGTTTCGGATATTTTTAACACCCCTAATTGGACACATATAGAATAGTCAATATCTAGGAAATCAATAATTTGATAATGTAAAGGGTAATTCATCAAGCCACATCTCTAAAATGGACAAGTTGGTTCTTTTAAGCCTATAAAATATTTACGAAGTTCTTCTCTCTTCAAAAAAAAAATTTCACTAAAAACAATTTGACAGATTCTATCAAGCTATCCCTCAAGTTATTTCAAACTTCTTATATAAAATAAGTTAGACATTTTACCATTATACTTCTTTCTTACTTTCTCCCATTCTTTTCAACCCTCTAGCTCGCTGGCTCGACAATTCTGTTGTTTGCCCCCACGTTAGGCTTGTCACAACTGTTGGCCAAGCTCATCACCGTCATTGCTAGTTGACCAAGCTTGTTGTCGTCAACCCGCCTCCAACTCATCGCTGCTAGCTCCAATGTGCCTGCCAAGCTTGTTGTCGTCAACCCGCCCCCAACTCATCGCTATCAACTCGACACCAACGTCTGCATCTTTGGCATCACCTCTAGCTTGCCACCATGACTAGCTCACCACCACCAACCCGACACCAACCCGACACCAACCCCCACTGTCTTCGCCACTTAAAACTTAGTGCCACCGACTCAACATGGGTTGCAAAAAATGTCACACAGCTAAGAGAAAGGATACTAAGAGGATATTTAGTTTAATGTTATTTGGATATTATATTATATAATCTAAATATAATTATATTTAAATATTAATTTTTGAAAAATAATTTAATAAATTTTGAAAAGATTATTTATCGTATCATTAATTTAATGGTTACACCTAGATTCAACATTAAATTTCAGCAATACATGTGGCACCTAAAAACTTTTTAAATTTTATTATCTGCCATTATACACGATGTTTAGTTCATCGGTCGTGATATTTGACTAATCTTGCATTGCCTTTATAGATCTCTAATCTCGGCCATGATGGTTCACCTTTCTGTGACGTCGAACATGATATTTGGGCATCCGCACCCCCCTAGTAACATCGACCACGACGTCTGTTTATCCTCACCTGTCGCTGTCTCAGCCCAATGGAGACTGCCACGTCAGAACAACTTTCACTAAGTAAATATCCCCGCCAGTCACAGAAACCAAGGATTTGCGTGCCCTTACCACTATTGATAGTTTTTCCAGAACCAGCAATGGTCAGGCCGACAACATAGATCCAGTGGCTATAATATTCCGCCAACGACAAATACAATATTTGAGCCCAAAAAACTTGTTGAACTCCACTGCAGTTTACCTATAAATACCTTTGGGCGGAGCTCCAAAGGAACCAGAACGACACATCAAAACCGACACACCAGATCAGAAGACAAGATCACAGATCATCAATCATTGAGGACGAAGCTTGTATTCTCCTTTTTCCTCTTTCTTCTTGTACTAATCCTCTGACCAAATCTTTTCGAACTTTAGTAAAACACTTTTCTCTTGACTCTCCGGTGAAAGTAGGGAAGTTATCCTTGAACCACCTTAAATTCCTATGTTTTCCTGAATGATCACTGGCTCTCTCTGACACTGATATTCCATCTCTCTCCGTCATTCTTTCTAGTGCCTTTATTGAGACACAAAATGATAGGCAAAAAGCGCAAGGTCAACTCTCTGGCCCAGAACGCCTAGGTTGTTAGAGAACCTTCCATCAACGATCTTGGAGATGAAGGTTCGACCTCTGCCTCGAGGCGTCGCGCTAAATCGACGTCCTCATCAAGAGGAACCGGGATGACAGAATTGCACAAGATATTGGCAAATCTCACTAACCTTGTTACTAGACTTGGCACTCAGCAGGATGCAGTCCTTCAGTGAACCCAGGCGACCAACGCTATCGATGATCCAGTTTTCCCGCCGGTCGTGGCGGCTCCTGCTCTTCTTTCGTCGGTCACGGCAGTTCCTGCTCCACCTCCACCGGTTGCGGCAAATCCAACTCAAGTCTCATCGCCAAATGTGGAAGCAATGTAATGATTGAAATAACCTGAAGTTCGTCTTTCTTCTCCCTTTCATTCTCCTTTGCAGATTCTTCAGTGTGCGAAAGGGTTCTCAAAAGGACACCGGCAACTCTAAGCATCAGCGATTCAGACTGCATTGCCGGTTGAGAAGGCACCGTTGTCTTCTCCATAACCTCTTGGGCTGGCGGTACAAGCTCTGGACTCGGCGACGGTTCGCTTTCTAGAAAAGGGTCTGCAGCTCTCTTCTTCTCAGGAGGAGGCTCCGCAAGGGAACTGCTTGATCTCTTCTTCTTGCTGATCAGAGACAGTAGGCTAGACCAATTTTTCTGATCAACCATTTCCCTAACTATTTTCTCTCTCATTTTTGCAGGGTACAGGGAAACAGAACGAGTAGAATACGAATCAACGGGGTGATGCCCTAAGTTTATTTTTTGGCAGTATTGAGCAACGCACTCACCCATTATTGACAGTTTTTCCAGAGCCAGCAATGGTGAGGCGGATAGTATGAATCCAGTGGTTATAATATTTAGCCAACATGAAGCCGACGAATACAATATTCCAACACAGAAAACCCGTTGAACTCCACTACAGCTTATCTATAAATACTTCTAAGCGAAGCTCCAAAGGAAGCAAGACGACACATCAAAAACAACTCACCAAATCAGAAGACGATCACAGAACATCAAAGAATCATCAATCACCAAAACTGAAGCTTATATTCTCTTTTTTCTTCTTTCTTCCTGTACTGATCCTCCGACCAAACCTTCTCGAACTTTAGTGAAACACTTTTTTCTTGACTCTCCGGTAGACATAAAAAAAATTATCCCTGAACCACCTTAAATTCCTATGTATTTTCCTAAATGATCACTAGCTCTCTCTGATACTAATATTCTGAGCTAAAAATATTATGTACCGCTAATTCTCATGACCCCATCTCTCTCCGTCAACATTTAAATAATTATTTTCTCAATAAAATATAACACTAAAATAATATTTGAACTAAATGTCCTTTAAAGGTATTTTAATCTTTTTTATCTTATTTTGACAAAAACAATTATCAAAAAGTCCAAGTGATTATAAATTGCAAAAGCATAAATCCAAATGATATGCTTTACGTTTTGAGAACTTGAATTAAATTAGGTGTTGCATGGACCCCTAATATAATCAGAGAAAATAAAGAGGAAAAACACTATTATTTGGTCATTTAGCCAAACGGTATCTTTATTTATCTAATAAATAAAATTAATAATCACCATATTGCATATTTATTTGCAAACTTACAAAATTCAACCAAGCAAATAAAACACTTCGTTTGTAGGATGTTTCTTGAAAGGTAAATTTCTTCACCTTTGATAACTAAATGAATTTTCTTAGAAAATTACAGAAAAAATGTATAAAAGACAAGTTATGAAATTTGCATAGTTATGAGAGGATGTAAAATGCCGTCCATCCAGAAAGAATTGGAGCTCGAAAAGCTGAAGGAGCTACAACTACATCGCTCTGGGATCAAAATTGTATAGGCCTGCAATTACTGAAGGTAATAAGCTGGTATTTACCAATCGATTGCTTCTTCATGATTGATGATGCCTTCGATGCAAAACAAACTTGACGACCTCGTAGAAGGAAACTACTATGCCAACAGAAGGGCCTGCACGAGCCACACGAGGGGCCACTCCGGTGAAGAGTCCCTTAAATCCTCCATCCCTGCACGTTAAATTTTTAGGCCCTGTTTGGCAATGGGCTAAAAATCATGGCTAAAATTAACCATAGCCAAAATCTTAAATTTATTTTAAAAAAACTAAAAAAATTATTTTATATCTCATCTCACACAAATTCCAACATTAAACAATCACTTTATTTCACATCCAACACAATTCTCAATAAATCAATCAATTTTATTTCACATCCTACACAATTTTTAATATAACCAATTTACTTTATTTCACATCATACACACTTTTCAAAAATGACTAAAAATTCTAACCAAACCTTCTTTTTTTTCTTATTACCAAACAGAGCCTTAGTGTCATTGTTGATGGACCTTTGATTGTATCTGATTGGCAAGACATTGGGGCTGCATAGCAGTTTTATCTATAAATATTTGTTTGGGTAAATTACACACTTGGGGTGATTGAGGTTGTGCCTCCCTTTGAATCATTTGACATGGTCCGACGCTCATGACGCACAATATTTTCATGCAAGTTCTTCCATCAGTCATTTCGAGCAATTTACTTTAGGACTACTCCTACAACAACACTCCTCTCCTTCTTTCAAGTCCATTTCATGCCATCCAGCTCTCTTACGCTCTCTTCTCCCTTTCCTCCCTCTTCCTCCTTTTCCTCTCCAAGCCTCTTTTCCTCATCAATATTTGCAATATGAATGGGACAGAGGTCATAAAGAGAGTAGGGGAGGAGAAGATATACGGACAGAAAAAAAAAAAAAAGGAATTTTTGTAAGTGGATGAGATTCAAACAAAAGTGAACCAAAAGAGGAAAAAACCCACCTAAAACTATTCAAAAAATATGGAACCATGTAAAAGATGGGTCAAAGACACAAATGTAACTTAAGGAGCGTTTGGTTCAATGTTATCTTGACGTTATATTATGTTATCTAGAGAAATTAATTGTTTGGTTTAATGACATCTATAAATAATTTTCTATAAAATTATTAGTTAAAAGATGACATCTAGATTACGTAACATAACACCAAGATAACGATGAACCAAACGCCCTCTTAGTCGATTTTGATCAATGTTCCGACAAACTAATCTATTTTTGCAATCTTGGCCAATAAAATTAAGTTATCTGAAAAGATGATTTGAGAACATGGCAATCCAGATACCAAGACCAAAACCAAATCTAAGGAAGCTTCATAATAGCAACAAAAGCATACAACGGTACCTCCATATTTCAGCCAATGTTTGCCGTGTAGTTGTCTTTAGTGCCTTAGAAGGATCTCTCTGCAAGAACATTCACAGCATATTTTAAGAAAAATGTCTCCATTTAAAGTAAAATAGAGTCCAATCAAAATTATGGAACTTTTTTTTATCCAAAAAATTATGGAACTTACCCAACTGAAAACAGAAATGCATACACAAACACACAGAGAGAGAGAGAGAGAGAGAAAGAGAGAGAGAGAAAGAAAGAAGGAGAAGAAGAAGAAGAGGGATGGCATTAATGAGTGGAATATGGAGAACCCACCTGTATTTGCCTTCGAGTTTTGGCAACATCAAGAGGACAAGTAGCCGCAGCTGCAAGGCTGCCTGCAACAAAACCGGCTGAGAAGTTAGCTCCTAACACGCTGAATGCACTGCCTTCGTCACCTACAAGTGCAAGCAATCTTCTACGAATCTACAAAACAGAGTTTTAATTAATAAATAAGCAACATAAAAACAATGACGCAAGTTTAATTGTCTGTCTCACTAATTTGAGTTAACAGAAGATCCAGAACATACAGAGGATTCATGGAAAACAAAATGGCAAATGATCCATGCTTTTACATCAGTAAGATAATGCTATGAAAGCACACTTACAGGCTCAAGCGTTGACCAGCAAATAGCAGAGAAAGGTACATCTCGAGCAAGTTGAGCTCCAACACCAGTCCACAACAGTCGATAGTTTTGCACTGTGTTCATACCAATTCAAAAATCAATCATCTTAAATTTGGTTAATATGCCATTACTGCTATGTCAACTTTCCTAATTTCCACTACACCAAAAACTGTTGGAAGTTGCTTGAAGTTGCCCTTTATCCCTACCCTTGTCCACAAAAAGAACACATCTCGACTAAAATAGCTCAATGAAGATGTAGGTTCAGACTATATTTTCAAGTCAACAAACATAAAAAGCAGGAAGTAAAGGAAATAAATAATACTCACAGCTTCCATTATTTGAATTCCCAAGAGGTGGTACGACACCAAGTAATGTCTTCAACATGCCTGGAGGCTTTACTCCATTCTGCATTGCTTTAAATGCCTGTTGCAGTATAACTGATTTGTAAATTAAAAATATTCTGCATGGAACATCACAGAACAAAGTACTGCATAACTAGAGGATGTACTACACTGATGGAGGTGATATAGCATTAATAGACAGTATTCTGTTACATGATCCCCGGAAAAGTGGGAACACATAAGAAAAACATCATTTTTTATGAGTATGATTGGGATTCCCAAGGAAAAGCACAGCATTTATTTTGTACTACATAAAAAATCTACATGATTGTTTTTATAGAACATAGATCTAGATCATAATCTAAACCTTCATGGTGAGAACACCACAATCAATCGTCGATTTATTTCTAACATGATTTACTGTAGAAATCCTCAACATCTGGCCTAAAAATCCTTTTTTTTTGAGAAATTGCATAGCGATTTTTGAATTCTTTAGTTCAGGAACGAATTTCAGCCAACTTTTGATCTGGTTAATTGACTATTGTGGTTTTCTTTACTCATCTCGATTTTGCTCAAATCTGCTCCACCTGTGCAATCTTTTATTATTGATTGCAAAATAATTATTGTTAGTTAAATATTATGAGAACTGGTAATTCTGTTTCCCTATTTCTGATTTATTGAAACCGAATTGAGCCCTAAACTGAGTTGATAAATTTTTAATTATTATCGATTTTATTTATTTAAAATTTTTAAAGAATTAATTTTTGTTGGATTAGTTAAATTCTTGTTATCACAAAATCAAATCCTAAAATTTCTACACCACTTTATAATTAATCTGCTATGCGAACTTGCTGATCTTTAATTTTCATATTCATTCATCTGTCCCGCATCAAAATTGGCATCATAGCATTAGGGCAGGTTATGGTATATTTACATCTGCATCATTTAAATCATATTTATTTTTATATTGCATGTGTACTCATTCTAGTTTCAAATATTCTATTTTTTACTCCAAACGAACTAGTAGCATGAATCCTGAGATCCAAAGAGCATTAGGTGAAATTATGGCTAGGTTAGATTGTATGCATAGTAAGATAGATCGACTTGAGGGCCACAGTAATCTGGAGTAAAGTCGAATAGCCTAGATGAAATTATAGACCTAGGAGAACTGAGCATAACCCTATGAGTTATTAAGCTCGAGACCCATGAGCCAAAAGAAAATAACTAGTGTAATGTGAAAGTAGAAACCCCCGCCTTTGCGGTCGACTTGATCCAAAGGTTTACTTAGACTGGGAAGTTGACATAGAAGTATATACCCGTCTCATACCAACATCACACGTTAGATTAATAACAGAGGTTGCCTCAAGACAATAAGACTGTTGTTAAATACATCACAAAAGTCGATAAATTGCTTATGCAATGTGTTCACAAGGACCCCAAAGTCAGATTTTTTAGATTCCGATCTAGACTTTGGGACAACATACAGTGCGAGATTATCGTGAGACAAATCCCTACCCTTGAGCAAGCTTATCAAGTTACCCAAGATTTCAAGAGATATCAAAGGTTGATCGTATTTCGTAACGTCGATTTGCGTTCAACTATAACTCCCACAAAATCCATGCCTATGGGAGCAAAGCCAACTAATAGCTCATGAGCCACCAACTGCTCCATTGATAAGGGTAAGACTGTAGTTGGAGAAACCTTTTTGTAGTGGTGTTAGTCATTCTATACATTATTTCAGGTGTTAGAGAATCGGTCATATGGCATCTTATTGTCTTGCAAGAACCATGATCAAAGAGTAGAATAATGATTCTCAAGCCTATGAGGATGACCAACCCGCTTATGTGGGAAGACAGATACTGCGGATTGTTAAGAGATTACATTTTGGGATGATTTTATTCATGTACTTATTCTACATTAGTTATTTTTATTTCTATGATTGTAATTTTAGGCATAATGTCTAGTATTTTCTTATTTATGTGAGAAAATTATATTATGCACTATTTTCTTTTTATTACGTTGATTGTATAGAGGTCTATATAAATGCCTCATTGATTATTGTTTTGCTTAAATGCTGAATGAAATATTACTGGCCCCCATTCTTAGAATTGTCTGATCATGAAATGAATAGATATCTTGAATATGAAAGAGTTTGAACCTTGAGTGAGAATCCCTAGATTCCACCGGCTTGCTCAAACTCCACCCTCTGGATTGATCCCTCTCAGCATTTACTTCGCTCTACTCATCAATTGCTCGTCGTCTGCAACTCATTGTTTGTGCACAATGTTACCATGTCGATTTCACCTATCTCATCATCAACCCGTGAATTGGCAGCCACGTTGGCATCTTCGCCCTGTTCACATCGACTTCACCTCGCAACTCACGCGTCGATCAAGCCGCGTGACTCCTATGTTATTCTTGCATCGATCGAATCGCGCAACTCTAGTGTCGATCAAGTCACACTACTCTCGTGCCGATCAAGTGGCACTTTGCACCGGCCGTGAAGACTACCCCTCAAGAGGCTAGCGCTCAAACCACCCAGTCATCATTGCCTGTCTCCCAATCACCCGCACACGCAAGCTCGAGCCATCACTCTCGCCCAGACCATTGAGCGGTTCCGTCCTCCAACTTCTCAACATCAAGCCTGGAAATCTATTTCTTTTTGAGAAATTGCATAGTGATTTTTGAATTCTTTGGCTCAGATATGAAATTCAGCGAACCTTTAATCTGGTTTATCAACAATTGTGGCTTTCTTTGCTAGTATCAATTTGCTTAGATTTGCTCTGCCTATGCGATATTTCATTATTAAGTGCAAAATAATTATTGCTGGTTGAATATTGTGAGAACCGATAATTCTGTTATCTTATTGCTGATTTATTGAAAACTGAATTGACTCCTAAATTGAGTTGGTAATCTTTCGATTGCCTTCGAACCATTTACTTAAAATTTTGAAAGAATTAGTTATTGCAAGTTTAGTTAACTTCTCACTATCATTCCTTTTTCCTTGAAATCTTCAGGGGGATTTTTTTCCTGGCTCGCTATCCTTTTAAACCAACTTATTAGTCACATTTAATTTGTATGTAGCACCATTTTGGTCTACACTGTTTTGCATCTTTATCCTAAACATTGTCATATCTTGATTTGACTTGCACAATATCCAATGAAGGTCGGCCACTTTAACCAGCCAACTATAGATGGACAGTCAAACTTGCCAAGTTTCTTTGTTTGATAGTCCTTTGGCCATTACAATGTCGACCGATACAATAACAACAATAACAACCAAGCCTTAATCCCACTAGGTGGAGTCGGCTACATTAATCCTTTTGTTCCCATTACACTCTATCAATTACCAAATTCTCATCTAAATCTAAGTAACTAAAATCACTCCTTATAATTTCTTGTCATGTCTCATTTGGTCTCCCTCTTTCTCTTTGTACATGGGCAAGATCCAATAATTCGATTTTTCTAACTGGAGCTTCAATCGGCCTACGATTTATATGTCCAAATCATCTAAGCCGACTTTCTCCAATTTTATCCTCAATTAGTGCAATACCAACTTTCTTTTAGAAATACTCATTTCTCATTCTATCCTTTTGTGTATATCCATACATCGACCTTAGCATCTTTATTTTTGTAATATTTATTTTATTTGTATATTTCTTTTTTGCAGGCCAGCATTCAGCATCATATATCGCTGGTCTTACTACAGTTTTATAAAATTTACCCTTAAGCTTGGATGAGGTTTTTCTATCGCATAACACACTAGAAATATTTCTCTATTTTACCCATCCTGCTTGAATCCCGTTAATAACGTTTTATCTATTTCACTATTATTTTGAATGATTGATCTAAGGTATCTAAAACGCTCACTCTTCTTGGCAATTTGATCACCAATTATCATATCTCCAATATAAGTATTTCTTTGTTAATTAAATGTGCACTTCATATATTCATTTTTTGATCTATTAAGTTGAAAACCTTTAAATTCTAGAGCATTCCTCCAAAACTCGAATTTTGCTTTAGCTCTTTTTTTAGTTTTCTCAACAAGAACAATATCTGCGAAGAACATACACCAAGACACCTTATCTTGGATATATCCAGTCATAATTTCCATAATCAAAGCAAAAAAAATACGGACTTAAAGCAGAGCCTTAGTATAATCCAACTGTAATAGAAAAATTCTTAGTCAAACCTCCTTGTGTCCGAACATAGGTAACAACCCTTTTATACATGTCTTTAATAAGTTGAAAATAAACAATGCAAATTCCTTTTTTTCTAAAACTTTTCAAAGTACTTCTCTAGAGACTTTATCATCAGCTTTTTTTAAATCAATAAAAACTAAATGTAAGTTTTCATTTTTCTCCTTAAACTTCTCCATTAAACTTTTCAATAAATGAATAACTTCTATAGTAGATCTACTTGGCACAAAACCAAACTGATTCTTTAATATCTTAGTATTATGGCATAACCTATGTTCGATTACCCTCTCCTAAAGTTTTAAAATATGACTCATTAATTTAATTCCTCTATAATTGACACAGTTTTGTACATCATCTTTATTCTTCTAAATAAGTACTAATATACTTTTTTTTCATTCATTTCATATCCTTTTAGTCTTCAAAATTATATTAAACAATCTAGTAAGCAAAAAAACTCTATCTCCTAAGAACTTCCAAACAACTATTAGATGTTATCTGGTCCTACTACTTTTTTATACTTCATCTTCTTTAAAGCTTTTTAAACTTAAATTTTACTGATACGTCGAATGTAACAATAATTTTTACTTTCTTTTAGGGTACTGAGTTCTGTAAAATTGATTATATTTTTCATAACTTTCATTAAAAAGCTATTGAAAATAACTCATACATCTATTTTTGATTTCTTCCAAAAAAAGTACTTTTTGATCTTCATCCTTAATACATTTTACTTGAATTAAATTTTAGTTTTACTATCTTTTGCCTTGGTCATCCTATATAATTATTTTTCTCACTTATTCTTATTTTTGCTTTTAAACTAGTTTTTATTACAAATCTTCTTCTCTTTAGTTTTTTTTGTACATCTTTTCACCATTAAGTATCTTCATTATTTAGAATCATTCTTTTAAATTCTCGCAGCACTTCATTTGCCACCTTATGAATGCAACTAGCAACCGTCAGCCACATAAGATCGATTTTCTCATTAATGTTCTATTGCCCAAGTTGTAAAACCTTCTTCTTAAATATACATCTATTCTCATTCTTTAGATTCCACAATCGAGTTCGAGAATAGAATCTTGATTTATTAATTCTTCTCCAATACTTTATTTTGGAATATAAAACATTAATCGATGTTGAATAATCAAACATCCACTTGGAATGATTTTACAATCTTTACAATCCAAACGATCATGTTTCGTTATAAGAAAATAATCAATCTGAGTTCTTGAAGTCCCATTTTTGTATGTGATAACATGTTCATCTCTCTTCTTGAATAAAGTATTAGCAATTACAAGATTATATACTGAAGAAAATCTGAAATAATTTTACCCTCCTCATTTATCTTTTCAAAATCATATCTATTATAGATGATATTGAATTCCTCAGCAATACTTCTAACACGTCCATTTAAATCTCCTCAAATAAATAATCTTTCTTTCTGAGGTATCTTTTGTATTAACTCTTTCAAATTATTCCAAAATTTTTCTATTATTCTCACATCCAAACCTACTTTGGAGCATATATACTTACAATGTTAAATTGCGATGTCGACTATAAATTCCAAAATTAAACTAGCAGCCTAAAGCAGTCATTCGCATGCAACTACAATGATTAACAGTCACCCGTATCTTTCCAAGAAAATCCTTATCCTAAGGATCCATTCTCAATGGATTGTCAACCCTGTATCTTTTAGTAAAATATTTTCATTGGTAAATTAGAAATATTAGACATTGCAATTATAAACCCCCCATGTTCTTCATCTTACTAAGCCAATGGTACTAGTTGGGCTAAAACTTTGGGACTTAACGCTCCTACTTGAAAGTTATCTTTTGCTCTTGTTTTTTGCTAGCTTCCCTTTAATTTTTCTTGTTTTCTCATGACCATTACATTACATTTACAACTACATAAGAAAAAAAAAATTCTCTTTGATTGGCTCTAAGTTAGACGAGCATTTTCTTGAAGTTTTTGCTAACTCATTTTTGAAAAGTTTGTACCTTTCACATGCTTAATTATTTTTCTTACATGCTACATTATTTTTCCTCGTGATATTTCTTTTAGATAAGACATTAAAGAAGTTACCTTCCTATAAGAAAATAATAGGCTAAGTTTCGCTCTTATTATGATAATATACAAAATCTTTTAGAAAATGTCAGTAGTTCATTTTTTGTTAACATATCAATGATAATATTACACTGCTAAAAGTTGTTCTTTGTTCCTTCTTCACGGAGATTCGTAGATAAAAGTAGTGAGGGCTTTGATCATGAGCATTTGAAAAATATCAACCTAGGTTAAGACCTTGAGCTTGGAGAAAGGTTTGCTAGCTACTTCCCTTGAGGAATAGCATCGGGTTAGACTTGAGCCACAAAAGGTTGGGTTAGACTCGAGTTCGAAAAAAAATTGGTTTGGTCTTGAGTTCAAAAAAGGTTGAGAATTTGTTTCTATCCTGAGAGAAGTGCTTGTGAGAATTTCTTACTTTAGTTCCTCTACAAAAGCCAGCTCAATAGAACTTCATTCAATGAGTGTAAGTAGAACAGAGCACAAGTTCAAATCACTATTGATAAAGATAAAGATAATCACAAAGATAATGCAACTTCAAGAAATCTTATATTATTAAATAATTAATTAATTATTAACAAAGGGTGATTTATTTAAATATTAAATATTTAGTATTTATTTTTAATAGAATCTAAATATTTCAGAATCCAGAGAAGTTAGTTATTATCTTTTAACATTATTAATAATTATCTTTTTATTTTGTTCATTTTTACACTCTAGTTAGTTTGGACTTGAATTATATAAATAGACCTCATATTTTGATAATGAGAACACTTTGCATGAATAAATAAAATTTCACTATGTTTTCCTTCATTTTTTCTCATCTTCTTTTATTTTTTCTAATTATTCTTTCCTTTCTTCATATACATTCTACATCATTTGGTATCAGAGCTTTAGTATCCTCACCAATGTGTTCGTAATTCGCAATGCCTACGCACCATGCTCGACTTAGGTAATTTAATAATTTGCAAGATCGCTGGTATAATACATTTGATATTCAACTTAGGTAACTCAAATCTACTCATATTTAGTTTTCTTCACATTAAAATTTAGATTATTTATTTATTTAATTAATTAAATTTAATAATTTGCTCATGTACAAATAAAATATCTTATAACTCTTTATTTGTTTTTGAAAAACTTATTATGACTTCTTAAAAAAAACATATAAGTTAAAATTTCATGATATTTGTTCAAATATTCCTTATGCCTAAGTTCATTTTTGACAGCAATCATTTGAGGTATATTATTATAATTCTGTAGTACATTATAAATTTTAAAATCCTCCCTATCAACATATCACTTTGACACCACAACCACAATATACATTAATTAAAGAGAAGCATCAGCTTTGCCACGTTAAAACGAGGTGAAACTCCACAAACAACTTATCATTCTTCTTCGTATGACATTGTTATTCAAAGAAATAAAAATTTTGAAAAATATAAATTTTACAAGAATGAGAAGAAAGTCATTATTAAAAATAGTCCAACATTGGCACTATATGTATATATGACTTTGAAATATTTCAAGAAGATCAAACAATAGATAAAATTCTTAAGAAAGAATATACTAGTTCCTCAAAAGTGATTAGTACAAAGTACAATCCATTGAAAGAGGCACCAAAAATGCTAGAAATATATGAAGAAAATGATTTCTCATCTTTTACTTGTTCAAATCCAATTGAATGATGAATATGAAAAGCAAAAGCCTGGATGGCATTGACAAGAAGGTCAAAGAAGAGGTAATTACTCAGCAAGATAAAACTACTGTTAAAGAAAACATATACTCAAATGTGAGTTTATATGAACGCAGACTTTCTGAAGAAAATAAACTCCCTCCAAGTATAATTAAACATTATGGTGTTGTCATATCTCCTATAAATTCCTCCGAAGACAAGCTTTTAATAAAGTTATCAAACAAGAAAATCCCATGATGAAATAAAGTTTAAAGAGTTATCAAGTTTGAATTCTACTCCTAACATATTCTGGCATCAGATGTTACCCAGATGGAATCCTAATTTTAGCAAGATTGACTTGATCTTTATCAAAATGGTTTCTTCTACGCATGGCTCATCAGAATCAGTTAACATATCTAATATATCGAGAGCAATTGAATCCTTTATTTTTTATAAATTTGAATTTCATGCAAATTTATTTAAATTATTTAATTATGCAGATAATAGTCATATTTTAATTATGAAAGATTTATTATCTAACCGTGGCAATTTAAGCCCATGTTTTGTCGAGTTTTGTTCTTTTAGGATTATTGGCACTAGAAAGGCCAATAGCATAAAAAAGGATATCTCATGTTTGATCCAAATCTTCTCAGTTTATACTTGCATTCTAACTCAACAAAGTCGAGTTCTCTTTAAGCCAGGGAGAATAATGAAAATAAAGAATCTCAAAGATGTTGCAAATCCAGCAAATTCTATCTTATTATTAATTATTTAATTATCAAAAAAATTTATTTAAATATTAGACATTTAAAATTTATCTTTATTATAATTCAAATATATATATTTAACTATTTGCCTCTAACACCACAATTCCCCTTACTCCAATTAGGAATTGTAATGGCATGAATTCGAACCCAAGATCACCTAGTTCCAGGCAAGCACCCTCCCCACTGGGGTAGGAGAAACTCCACAGAATTTAAATATTCGAGAATCTAGAATTCTATAAATAGATCTCATATGTTTGTAATGGGGGCACTTCAGGTGATTGAATGAAATTCTCTCTAATTTTTTCTCATTTCTTCTCATCTTTTTCATTTTCTTCTAATTATTCTTCTATTTCTTCAAATATTTCTTCAAATATGTTCTACATCAACTATAAATGTGATGCAGAGCCAGATCACCAGCGTCAACGACTGCGTTATAATCTACGACTTTGAGCGTAGATTATAATAATTTCATCTTGTACATAGTTATCTTTATTTCTGCATATTTTATTTTGATCATTTATTGAGTCGAATAATATATTTTTATGTCGGTGGGAATGCCCACTTTGGTGTCCTGTAATTATTTTGAGTTTTATTTGATTAAATTGGGTTAATTAGATTCAAAATGAATTATTCAATTTGAGTCAAATTAAACTCAAATTAATCAAATTATGTTGGATTTGATTCAATTGAACCTAGGTATACTGAGTTGGGTTCAATTGAGATCAGTGGGTCAAAATGAGTCTTGATTGAGTTAATTTGAGACAATTTGATTCTAATTGGATTGAGTTTGATTCAATTCGAATTAAATTGGACTTAAATTATATATACTTTGACACTATTTGTGAAGGAGCAAAGAGAGGAGGACTTGTTTGCAATTCTCCCTTAAATCCCTAAATGCAGAGCACCCGATCCATGGTTGCAATCAGCGCCTAGCCATGGCTGCAATCAGCGCCTCTTCTCTGGCTCGCCGCTCGCCTTCAGACCATGTCGCCTACCCCGCCGGACTCGGCGGTTCTTCTCGCTGGCCACGCGTCCAATCTCCAACCGCCGGCCACGACTCCAACGCCGGCCACGTCTCCAACCGCCAAGCCACGCTCGGGCGCGCCTGCTTCGCCGCGCCGAACCAGACGCAATCCAGTCCCTCGGCCACTCCTACTTCGCCCAGTCATGTCCACGACCAACAGATCCCGTAAGTTTCTCGGCACATCATCCGCATCTTCACGTTGGCCAGCAACTTCTTTTCGATCTTCCTCTGCTATAAAACCGAAACTCAGAGAAGAAAAGGAGAGAAGGCGTTTTTTTTATTATCTGTGAGCGATTCTACTCAGAGCTGAGTTTTGAAGAGATCCGGGCAGGTGGCCAAGGATTTCTCGCCGGCACTGCGGCAGGTGGCTGCATTCGGCGTTTTCTCCACAGATCGGAGCCGAGCAGGTGGCTGCGGCTTCGTTTCAGGAACGACTCAGAGATCCGGACAGGTGGTCACGGATTTCATCGTCGGCACGGCAGCAGGCGGCTGCGTTCGGCGTTCTTCCACTGTTCAAAAGCCGAGCAGGTGGCTGCAGCTTAGTTCAGGGACGTTTCGGTTTCGTTTGAGGCCACGGCAGGGGGCTGAGGCTTCGACTTTGAGATCGTATTTTCTCTTTGGTTTGCTTATAGTGCATTTTAGTTATCTGTTCCCTGTTTTCCCTGTTTTCCTACTTTGTTTCCATGTTTTTCCTTTCATGTTGTGATATTCTTCAATTGTGGACATTCACATCTTGCTATGCTTTCGTGTTGGTGAAGAATTTTATATGTTAAATGGTTGGTTAAAATTATCATGTGCTGGAATTTTAAAGTATATAATATGCATGCGTGTTAAATTTTCTAAAACTCGATAATTTCATTATCTTATTTGTAATAGTTTTCTGAATTTGCTCGGACTAAAATTTAATCATCAGAGAAATTTCGTGACACGTATGTGAATTTGCAAATAATTATATTTAATATAATTTTGAAAGCTTAGTTTTAATCTCCTTTTCATTTGCATTTAGTCATTTAAATAAATACATATAAGTCTAGGCACTAATTTTAATATTGGTAGCGTTAGGTTCGCTTTAAACCGATCCCCGCGCTGCATCAAAATGCTTTGTGCATTGATTTCTTTTCTAGTTCTTGCTATCTCGTTTGATTATTATTCATTACTTATACTATTGTTAATGAGATTGAATGGTCAAATATGAGAGTTTAAGTGTTAGCTTGATCAATCACAGTCTATTGACCGATGATTGTGACTTAGGAAGGGTTTAACATTTCTCCGAATAGAGCCATTTAGCTGGTTTGTGCAAACAAATTTACGTCAGTCTCGACAATTATTTTCATTGGTTTTCACTTTATAGTTAAATCACTTCCAACTCTCATAGTAAACGGGAAACTGTTCTCCAGACAACTCCCTCTTCCCCTGAGGTTCCATTTGCCAAGCTCCTGTCCTCATCTCTTCAATCCAACTGCAAAGAAATCAACTTTTATGATCTCCAGCCGGGAAGCCCTATCAGCCACTTGATATCACCAACATCTCTTTGTTCCGGCACTTCATCACCTTTCCCAGACATGGAATCTCATCCTGCCTCGCAGCCACCAAAGATGTTGAGTGCTGGAGATAATATATGAATTCTCGATGGTCAGGCAACCAGAATCGGAAGGGGGAAAAGTTGGAAACCCTGCACATGCCTTCTTCGCCGTTTCCGGCACGAATTTGCGAGGAGATCCGGCGGCGAAGGCACGGCGGAAACCCTAGAACTCACCTTTCCTGAGTACGGGGATGTACTCGGCCAGGTGAGCTATGGCTGTCGACGAGCACAAGCATGCAGCGACAGCGAGTGCGACACAATGATCTGGCGAGCAGAGCAAAGTCTATTTTGTGTTTGCCGCGCAGTAGAGGGAAACATCGCGAGCTTATAAGAACACATACCTTTTTCGCCAAAGCCGACTGCAGAGGGGAGCGCAAAGGTTTGCCTGCGACAGCGATCCCTCTGATCTCTCTCGCTGAATTGCTCGCAAGCTCCGGTCGCAGCCCACCCCGCCCCAAATCCCGCCTGCCACCACCCGCGCCGATCGCGTCTCGCCAGCAACAGCACGACAATAGCGAAAGGTCGGCAGACATTTTCGCAAGGAAGAAAGGGCAACACGCGGCATTTTGCATGAGAAGTCACGAGGCGACGGAAATGATAGGGCACGAGGCAAAACGAGAAAGCGGCACAGAAGCCCTAATCTCTTCAGAGTAGAAAGAGACAAAATATTTTTACTCGGCGATTCTCACCTTTAGAATAGTTATAGATAAATTATAAATTTTACCTCATACATTAAATGATACTTTTAAGATTAACCATTTTTAATTAATCAAATCTTTTAAATAATTTAATTCGACACTTCTAGGGATAGCTCTTGGGCCAATACAGTATAGCATCCAAAATTTTATGTTTTCACGTATCTACACAGTGCAGAAAGATCATCCTGGCTAGGGATTTGGAGAATTAAAATAACCAGTAACCTTTAATGGGACCCCATCTAGCACAAGCTCAAATCATTCCCTGATTAGGCGGATGATTGATGCAAATTAAAGTTCACTTCACTCCTTTTAGCAGTAGCAAGACAAATACGATAGATAATGCATCATCCATACTACTGCTTTAAACAAACTTACGGAAGCAAACATTTGCAATTATTTAGGTTTCAAACACCTTAGCAGCAGAGTCACCTAGGCAACTATCACAGCACTAGAGTGATCCGAACAGTTTCACATCATTCCAACATTCATTCGCTGTTATCTATCACAAATAGAATAATCACCGAACCAACGAAGATGCAATCTATTAAACTAGCAAGTGTCCCATAAGGTTAGTACCTGCATACGTGTTCTTGCAAGTTCAATAGGAGAGCACGCAATACAAGCTAATGAGCGAGCAACTGATCCAGCAACCAAAGGTACATAAGGTGTCAAATATGGTGCATTCTGGAAACTGAAATCTTCCATCCTGTTGCGAAATATGTCATAACAAGGCAAATAAATACCAACCTGTTAAGATAGCAAGAAAGAAAAAAAAATTAAAGTCTAAAGAACTATAAAAGTAGGAAAAAATATTTAGTGCCAAATTCAATAAAAGTAAAAAAGAAAATTCCGACAATGAAAATGAATTTGAAAGACAGCCACAATCTGTCCTTCATATAAAGGTAAAATCATGTTTTATTTTTTAAATTGAATAAAATAATCATTACTAAAACTGCAGTGACAAAGAAAAATTTTCCATTTAACAAATTGACTTGTAACACTTAAATATATCCAAGCCCACAAAAAAATGATCATTAAAATTACATTATAAACCAGTTCCAATAATGGAATTAGCATATAGACATATTTCACGAATATACTGAAGAACAAGAATGGAAAATTCTTTGCTTCAGAAAAAAGGCTTCAAATGAAAGATAGCTACATGAAACTCATTTCTAGGAAGAAGTTGAAACCCAAATGCTTTCCTACTTAAAAAAAAAAAAAAACATTAAGCCTAGATAATGTTTATTAGGCACGTGGATAAAGGATGATAAATGGAAGAGCACATGAAAGGGGAGCTGAATATGATGTGTTAGCTAAATAAGACAAAAGCCTTAATAAAACCAAAACCTAAATATGACGCCTTGGAATTCTTTGGTCTTACAGAGATTGAGGGAACACTAAAGATATATCAACCAAAACACAGACTGTAGCTCTGACTAGCATTTCAGATTACATTGGAAGATTTTATGAGGTCAATGAATGTACAAAGATATATTGCCACTTCACAAGACAACTCAAGTAGCACTAATATCTAAAAAGAATAACATTACAAGAGGAACATCAAGGATACAATATTTAACCAATCTAGGAAAGATGCAGACCGGAATCCAGCCTGATCAACATCATTTGCATATCAATGACAATACACATCATTTGCATACCAAAGACAATACACTTGCATTCTGTTTTAGAATCATGGTCTATTCACTACAAGAACCAAACAAGCTAGGCCATAATTGATCATCAGGAAAAACATAAGAAACTTTTAGCTCAAACTAACAAAACCCAATAATAAAATAATAACTCTGCAATAGACTATGGGCAAACTATTCAGAGCTAACAAATACCAAGCAACATTCCTAGCATGTATAGATAAACTATCATGAACAAGTAATTTTGGACACTAGTAAACACAAAAATCTCTAGGAATAATAATATAAATTGAGAGCTATGAAGTACAGACACTCCTAACAAGGTCCTATGGTAGTGTCGAACACGTGTCGGATACCGATAAGCCATGGACACTCCTGAACACATGTCAGACACACCAAAATTCGTGTCTAAATTTATTTTATATAAAAATATACTGGACACATCTGGACATGTGAGTGACACTTCTAGGATAGTTCACAAGAATAGTTTATTAGATTTCTTCTTTTTTAATATTATTTATTTTATCAATGATTTACTTCGTATGCTTTCGTATTCTCATATTTTTGGATATTTTATTTGTATACTTAAACAGTATACTTCTATAAACCACTATGCTTATGAGAATGAAGATGTCTTTAATTCATCTTATTTGTTTTTTACATTAAATTTATTATTAAATTGGTTAATCATACATATATTTTTTCCATAAAATTTTTAATTAATTCATAACATAAGGCTTTTTAAAATGTATTTAATTATTTATAACTTGTTAATTGCCATGATTAAGTCAATAGTTCTTTCTCAATGCCTTTAAATTAACTTGTTAATCAATCTTTTAAGTGTTTATGAAATATCTGAATATATGAAGAAAAAATCACTAAAAAGAGAGATGAGTGTCACAAATATTTGGCAATGTTATAGTTTCTTTCATTTACTTAAATTTTAATAAATAACTGCATTTATTTAAAGTGTCCAAGAAGTGTCGTATCCTATATTTTGAAAGGTTGTCATATGCTTGTATTCGTGTCAGACGTACAATGTTAAGGTAATACAATTTTTGCAGGAACATTCAAACACAGCTACTAATTTTTGAAAAGTGAAGAGAACTTAAAACAAAATTTTTAAAGCAGAAGCAGACAAAAGAACCCAAGGACCTATTGTGAAAATAAGGCAAAATAAGAAGGGTGCCAAGAAAACATACTGTTGGTATGGCCAATGCCAATGCAGCATTTGTACCCCTCCACAATCTAGCAATTCCTTCCTATATTTATAACATGATGCAGACAGCATTACATGGTCACTATGCTCAAATTGAAGAAAAATACAGGTGTATTTTATTATTGTAGAGAAATAAATGTCAGCATAAATAAAACTGAGCAATGAAGCACTCACTTGTCTAACAACTTTGTAGAAAACATCCAAAGTTCCCTTGTACTTAAAACAATCAGGGGGACAAATTGCTTCACTACCAAATATTCCACCTCTAGTGCATGATGGGGAACATCTGATCTCTGAAAGCATCTGAAACACAACATGCTATATAAATACACAAATTTGACAAGACACATGCCGTCAGAAAATGTTCATAAAAGTCTGAGGTAATTAACATGTGATGTCACAGATAGGACTGCTAAACTATTTCCAAAGTTAAGTTCAATGGAAAAATAACACAATTTTGAGCCCAACAATCAACTGAATTTGTCCACCAATAGAATGACCTTACTAAAACAATGCTAGAATAAAAGCCAAAAGATCCAAAGAAGTCCTAAAGCCAAGATTTTCAAAAATGTAAAATTTATAACTTTCCATATCAAATTGCAAGTCTATACAGCTAGAAATGAAAACATTTTCATTCCGTACAAACAACCACCAAAAAGCCTTAATCCCAAAATGCTTGGGTTGGATGCATGGAATTCACTTTTTCATTCAGCTCTATGTAAACCAAAGCTCTTCAGGAGCACAATTGATCAAGTTCACGTTTTCATAGGCCTATCCATATTCATTTTTGGTCTACCCTTCTTTTCTTTGATGTTGTACTTAGATCCCCTTAAATTTACAAACAGAAGCATCTATCGATTAACAATGAACATGATCAAACCACCTTAAATCGACTCTTTTTTTAGTTGGCATACTTTTAGACTTGTCAAAACTAAACTTGAGAAATCACATCATAAACAAAACCAGAGATCAAAGCTAACTTAGTTTGACATTCTTTACACATCAAAGATTAAAAAAAAACTTTATTTCTAATTCCACACATCCCATTAACATTAATTTCATAATAAATGATTGACATTAACCAAGACAACCATAAAAAGTTATAAAAAAATAGGCTAAATTGTTCATCCCACAAATTACACTCAATCAATGCTAAGACCACCCTCTACTGAATACAATCTTTCCATATAGTCGACCTAGCTGTGACCACCCATCCATCTCCATATTAGTATATCATCTACACTAATAGTAACTCCCATTTAGCATAGCTAGTCAAATAGCAGGCTTATAAAATATTTTCTTCAACCAAATATGCACCATATAGAACTCATGCCATACTCCATTTTAATCATCCATCCTTGAGTATGTGATAAACATTCTAGTCTATACTTCAATTAACGTGGAAGACAAATTCGAGGTACTCCAAAGTTTCATATGATGGGATTGTCTCATCCAATCTTGTAGCACTATCAGCATCATTTTACTTTATAGTAAACTGAATAAAGCATTGATCTTGCAAATAGTATGGTTAAGATACAGAAAAAGTACATTCTTTTTAACTTATTTGAAATGCAAGATCTTCCTCTGAAATTTTAATTAAGCATAACTCTTGCAAGTAGAATGGCTGAGGTACAATATAAACAGTTGTTTCTTAACATATTTAAAATGAAGGACCAGCTCCGAAACTTTGAACACAAAAAATAAAGCCTTTCCCCAAGAAAATTAAATTAGGACAAGTTACTTTAAAGCACAGAAACTCCAATGTAATTTTTGTAGTAGTACGTGAGTGAGTGAGGGGAGAGGGGAGAGAATACTATGAGGCATAGAGACAAACGATACCACACAGAAAGAACTCTGGAGACATCTGGGAATTCAGAAATGAACATAGATTCAGTAGAAAAATATAATCATAAATAAATTATGTGAGATAACTATCCTCACAAAAAAATAAGTTAAAAGTGTAAAACGAACACTAGGACACCTAACAAGAAGAAAATAGCAAGGACAACAAACTGTTTCTTCAAACCATTTCTTTGCCTTGATGAACGGAATGCAATCAATTTTTCCAACAATGCTAATATCAAGCAGTAATTGACGAGCATTAATTAAGGAAGAAGATAAAAAAAAATTTCAAAGTCATAATGACAAGTGCCAGAAGTTCTGGACGCAGAATAACAATCTATCAATAATGTGTGATTTTGAACTCATGAGGCTCAACAAATATCTAACAAATGGCTTCAGCGTTGCCATCTCTCTACATTCAGCACTTTTTTTGAAAAGTGGTGCTGTTTTTTTGAAAAGTGTATATTCAGCACTTTTGTGGAAAAAAACTACAAGTTAACTGGAATGTCAGTTGGAGAATCACATTAGAGTATGCAAGAGATACAACATAAAAATTGTTGACAGTAGAATACCCAACACACTAACAAAAAAAAATCAATTTCGGTAATACCAAAAGTGTAGAATCAAATTTAATAATAATAAATAACATAAAATTTAATTAAGTTATATTCATGCGTATTTTAGTACTATTTTCTATTCACTTCTTATTTCGCATTCTATTCCATCAAAGTAAATAAAGGAATGATTATTTTATTCCTCTTGGAATGAAATTTTCATTCCCATAAAATGACAATTCCATTTCAATTTTATTCCAATCTATTACAGTAAACGTACCATAATAGTAGAAAGAATATCTAAAGAAAAAACTGAAATATCTACATGCTATCAACAACGAATTTATGCGTGAATAAGTCTCTCTGCACACACAACTAGCACGAAAGAAAAAGAACAGTTCTAAGAATTAAAAAATCAGAATTTTGTATTACAATGAACTGAAATTCGAGTTTTAGTATATTATTCAGTTATCATTTGAGGTCTCTGAACTAATTACATTTCTAGTAAATATAGACAAACTGTATCATTTTTATGGGTAAAAATGAGGCAAAAATTAACGGATTACACTAATAAATAAATTAAATCTGCAAACATATGGTCAAACAAGATGATCTAGGAGTCTCTAACGTTGTAAGGCCACTATGAAAATCCAAAACATTCTGTCTTCTTGTTATCAATTTTCAGCAAATTTCCCAACTACATTAGCAGATTGATCTCTCTAAACTTCATTTCAAAGCAGTCTCAGAAAACAAAAAATGACTTAAACTCCATCGTACTCACCCTGGTTCTCTGATATACACCCACCCCACACCACCCCATCCCCATCGCCACCTATAAAAGAATTCCTACTCCCAGTGCAAGTTGATTCATGGATTTTATTCCAGTAAATCATACCGTATCAGGGACAAGAGAAACTATCCGTCTTCCAAAATGTTGCGGATGATAATATGGAACCCCAGCTGCCTGTGCCTGCAGCCTGGTCTGCAAAGGAGGAAAAAAAGAAAAAGCAAACCATGAAAATAACAATTAACCATTCCGGCACAAACCTCACACGAAAAAAGCGACATCGTTTAAGTAGTGTGTGTGTGTGTGTGTGTGTGTGAGAGAGAGAGAGAGAGATCACCTTGGCGACGTCAAGAGGATTGACAAGGATGGCGGAGAGAACGGCGGCCCCAGCAGCAGAAACAGCACGCTCCCCGAACCCCATAGAAGAATCACCAGAAGAAGGGCGGTAACCAGACGAAGAAGAAGGGCGGTAACCAGAAGAAGAGGACGGCGACGAAGCCTCTGGCATGGGAACATTAGCGGTTCCATCGAAATCAACCCTCGACGCGGCGCTCACCCAAGCGGCCACTTCGGGCCTCGACGAACCCACCATCCTCAATCAACCAGTGCCGTCTGCACTTCCTAGTAAAACCCTAGAAATCGAGCTAACAAACGATTCCGATTCCGCGGGCGGGAAGATCAGGAGATGTAGCGAGAGAGGGACAAGGGTCCTCGGGCCTTAAAAACTGCACATATGGAGAAGAGATGGTCGCTCGGTAGAAGGAACGGCGCTGGCGCAGCCGGAAGATGGCGACGTTTCCGCCATTCTGGAAGGGTAGAAAGAGGAAGGAGAAGTTTTTGCGTCCGGGTCGCGCGCCACGTCAGCTATCTGCACGCCACTAATTTTCCGCCGCGTGGCGTGCGGAGCGAACGGCGTACATGACTCGCTGATATAAAATAGGAAATAAAAAAAAAAACTCTGTTGTTTCTGTTTTTTCTCTACAGCTCTGCCCGTTGGGCGCTATTTTTGAACAAAAAAATTGACATCGCACTATATAAAAAGTAAAATTTATTAAAAATTTCTTCTTCAATTTTTGCTTTCTATTCATCTTCAACTTCAACTTTCTATTCACCATCAGTTTTCACATCACCTGTATCATGGAAGCACAAGTAGAAGGGGTTTGTAATTTTAAATAGACATCTTTTGATCCGGAGGGCGAGATGGGCTGCTTCAGATATACTACGCAACTCTACTACGAATATATAAAGTTAAGCTACATGGTACGATGGTATTTATGTTTTTGGTATGTAGATCACTTCTTGGCTACGATGGTAATGCATAGTTTTCTTTGCTACGTAGAATAAAGTTTGAGCTACGTAGGTAATTTGGTAAGTTACGTCACATATTTACAGAGCTACGTAGTCAACAGTCATAACTACATAGCCAAAAGTAAAGTTTTCTTTCCTTCGTAGAAAGATGTTATCGCTACATAGTTAATTTACTCAACTACATAGCGTACGTTACGTAGCATATTCACTGTGCTACATAGTATATTCACTTGCTACGTAGCTTATTCACTGAGCTACGTAGCCAATTCACTGTGTTACATAGCGTATTCACTGAGCTAAGTAGCCAATTCACTGTTCTATGTAGCGTATTCACTGAGTTACGTAGCGTTACACATTGTATTCACTGAGTTATGTAGCATTACGTAGCATATTCACTGAGCTACGTAGCGTATTCCACAGCTAAGTAGCATATTCGCTGAGCTACGTAGCATATTCGCTGAGCTATGTATCATATTCACTGAGTTACGTAGTGTTATATAGCATATTCACTGAGCTATGTAGTGTATTCAGTGAGCAAAGTAGCGTATTCACTGAGCTACATAATGTATTCACTAAGCTACGTAGGTATTTACTGTGCTACATAGTATATCCACTATGCTATGTATCATATCCACTGTGGTACGTAGCATATTCACTGAGCTACATAGTATATTCACTGAGTTATGTAGCGTTACGTAGCGTATTCACTGAGCTACGTAGTATATTCACTGAGCTACGTAGCATATTCCACGAGTTAAGTAGCATATTCGCTGAGCTACGTAGCGTATTCACTAAGTTAGGTAGCGTTACGTAGCATATTCACTAAGCTACATAGCACATTCACTGAGCTAAGTAGCGTAATCAGTGAGCTAAGTAGTATATTCACTGAGCTACGTAGCGTGTCCACTAAGCTACGTAGCATATCCACTGTGCTACTTAGCGTATTCAGTGAGTTAAGTAGCATATTCACTGAGCTATGTAGCTCAGTGAATATGAACTCTAAAGGAAAGATAAATTGCTGAATGATCGCTGATAGAATACAGTAACAAAAGTCAATATAAATAAACCAAAAGAAAAAGGTGGAAGACACGACTTGATCAAACAAGCTATTGGTTAAATTTAATTAAGTCATATGCAATTCATATATATAGGATCCAGTAAATGAATGGTTCAAACAAGCTCTTGGCCGAATTTAATTAAATCATATGCAATTTCAGCTCTAAATAAACTCATATCACTTTGCCAATGCAAGTAATCTCTCCACATCCGCTCTGACTCTAAATCTGAACAGTTTAATAGGCGTTCCATGTATTTCATCACAAAAATGCCACAGTCATCATTATTACTTTGCCGTGGTAGCATATCAGGGCTAACAAGACTTCATGCTTTCGTATTGAGTTTTTGAAAAGGAATGCTTTCTTTGTAAAGAGTCATTATCTAATAAAAAAGATAAGTTAGAACAAAGAAAAATAAACCTGCTTGTCCTCTTCTACTTTTCCTATTTTCCTTTGTAGCTCCACTATTCATAGTATCTGCATATAAGAACAAAGAAAAATTGATATATATATATATATATATGAACTGATTTATTTTTTACCAAAGTAAATCAGGTTTACAATAGTTTACCTGTTTCTTTTCTTTTTCATAACTTACCCATCGACGACAATGAGTTCACTGAGTTACATAGCGTTACGTAGCGTATTCACTGAGTTACGTAGCATATTCAATGAGTTACGTAGCAAAATTGCCAATCTACGTAGTATATTCAGTGAGCTACGTAGCGTATTCACTCAGTGAGCTACATAGTGTATTCACTGAGCTACGGAGCGTATTCACTCTTCATACAAATCGTGAAGCTTGGTCAAGAGGGACAAACTTCTTTTATCTTTCATTTTTGAACAAAGAACAAATAGATAACAAACTATAAGTTTATGAGAGAAATTGACACAATTACAAAAATTAATCACATTAACCATCTCAAACACTATCAAAATGCAGATGAAAAATTTTGAAGATAAAAGAAGAAGGTAACAATTTTGGATCAAACAAGAAAATGCAGGTTGAAAAAAATAGATGGCTTACAGAGCACAGGCTGGATCAAATAAGAAAAGGGGCTAGCAGGATGCTGAGATGGCGCTGGAGAAAAGTGGCACTGGTGGTGATGAACTTCAGTCTTCCACTGCGAAGTAACTCCGATCGGAGTGTAGAACACAGAGCAGATGAAAGCGCCGCTGAAGAGGGGCCGACGGGTTGCTGAAGACGGCGTTCGAGAGGAGTGGCACTAGTGGTTAGCAATGCGAGGTGAGACGGAAGAAGTTGAGGTTTTTGCGGGTAGAGATGGAAGAATACGAGGTGGGACTGATACTCACGTGACTCAGACGATGGGAGGAAATAGAATTTCTGCAGTAGAGACAGAAGAATCGAGCATTTAAAATTTTAAATTTGGGAAATTAGGGTTTCTGCTGTTAAGGCGGAAGAAAGCAAAAATTAGAGATATAAAAAGTATATACGTCGTTCCATTTCGTCGTTCGCTCCGTTTCGCCACCGTCTCTGTGGAGTCGGGACGCGCGCCACGCGGGGGAAAATTACTAGCGTGCGGATAGCTGACGTGGCGTGCGACCCGGACGCAAAAATTCCTCAAAAGGAAGAGGATTGTGTTGTCCCGCCGACGTCGTGTAGAGGATCGATCACATTTCGAGCTACTCGAAATCGGCATCGGCTCAAAGCTGATTGGATTCGAGTTCAAGCCGATTCCGATTTATTTTTGAGCCGGCTTGAAAATGAATCGAAGATTTTTTTTTTGGGATAATTACTTATATGCGTGTTTATTTAGCTTTATTTATGCGTTACTCATCCATTCTTAGTTAATTACGCTATGCACACTCAAAAATATTATAAAATTTTACATTTACACACTTAAGTTAAAACTCAGTCAAAATCTTTTCGAAAAAAAATATTTCGTTAGTAAATTATTAAAATTATATTTTTACCCTTAATGGTACATATTTCTTTCTTGCAGGCAGCCGAACCATTTTAAATCTCAGCGTACTTCATTGATATGATTGTAGAAAATTTGATATATTATACTTAAATCTAATTTAAATTCTTCTCAAATTAATTTTTTCATACAAACTAATCTAAATACATAAATCTTATTTTCAATTATATTTGTTGTTCACTTGTTGTGCTGATTGGTCTATTATTGAAATTAATCATCTGTATTATACTTTTTGCTTTTATTGCTTATTCTCTGCACTATTATTCTATTTCTGAAATTAATCATCTGTTCTGCATTCTCTATTTTATTGTTCATTTTTTGTGCTGTTGTGCAATTTCTGAAATTGACTATCTTTCTAATTTCTTTGACTATTTTTATTATATTTATTTAATAAATTAATTTTAATTATTCCCAATTCACCCCCTTTTAAGAAATCTTTGAGCCAACAAGTGGACCGAGTGGTATCAGAGCGAGTCTCCTTAACTTTTTTACTAAATATTTTAAGACTAATTGCTTAGAAATGATCCATAGCTCTTCCTACACAAAGATAAGCACAAGATGTGTACAACTTAGAAACAAATCCAATATCCTTGTAGTGTTGCAAAGCTTTGACTAGAGCTCTTGTACTTTTCATGCGTAAAACAATTCATTAAATGAGTATTTAGAGTGTGGTTGTTTGTAAAGTTAAATTTAAGAAAATTAAAATTAAACTTAAATAAAAATATTTTTTTATTAAAAGTCGTAAATGATGTAAAATAAAATTAATTATTATATTCAAATATGCGAAAGATGTGATATAAAGTTAATTATTATGTTGAGATATGTGAGATATGAAAGTATGAATTAGTTATTATTTTAATAATATGTGTAAGATGTGAAATAAAATTAAATTTTATGTGTGAAATAATATACCAGATTAATTTTTAACTTCCAAACAAACAGTATCATTAATGTCATATATTCTAACAACATCAGTTAAATTTCTCACTTTACTCCCACGGAGGCGTGAACAAAGAAATGAGCTCCCACATGGCAGCCGTGTAGGACGAGCTTATAGGATGCCGAGAAGAGCTAAGGCGGTGAGGCCGACATTGGTGGAGACCGTCAGTCGGGTTTGTCATATTGTGCAACATTCTTCGACCAAGTTAGACTTGTCGGCGGAGATCAGATCGCCGATAGAGGCTAGATTGCCAATCGAGGTGGAACATCTAACCAAGGTTGGGCTACAGAAGGCCAATCTTCAACCTTGGATTTCTTGGATCTGTTCTATCATTCTATCAGCTTTGCAATTTCAGGGTTACATTACAATTTAACTGATTCAAGCATAGAATTCAATTACATAAGGTAAAGAGGTTCACTTAATCATGTAAATATTTATGGAGCTGGGATTCATTGGTGGAGCAATTAAATTTAGGCAGAGTGGAGATAACATCTCGGATGCAACTCACAAGGCTGAAGGTCTCCTCATCTCCTTTGATTGCCTGCCTCTTGAAGCCCTGCACATTTCCTTCACAATCAGAACAGGACTCCCCCTCTCTCTCTCTCTCTCTGTGACAAATTAATGAAAATACTACAAAATTTGCTCACCTCTGAAGGCCATAACTGGTCACCAACTCTGCGAGGAATTATGTGGAGATGAGCCTGGAGTAAAATCAGTAGCAAACTTAAGTGGATGCAGTAATGATACTGCAGGATTCTTCAAAAAATAGTTCAGTACCACAAAATCTTTATCAACGTAAAGCTTACATGTGAAATCATTTGTCCTGCAGCAGCTCCATTATTCACCAACAAGTTGAATGAGTCTGCATTTACCGAGCATCATTAGTTTCACAAACAGAAACCCTCATCATACTTCTCTCCCATGATTTCAAAATCAGCTTTTAGAATGTCATGCTTGTAATCATTTGAGTATAACGAATGTGATTTAGGAGGCATTTGGTTCAATGTTATCGGATGTTATGTTCTGTTATCTACATACTATAATATCTACATGTCATCTTTTTATAGGTGTCAATTATATAGAAAGTTATCTACATATGTTATCAAACCAAATAATCGTTTTCCCTAATATAACATAACTTAAAGATAACATTGAAATAAACACCTCCTATTGAAGTTTAAAACCCTACATGAAAGTAAAGCTCCAAGTATCATGTTGAGTTTATTATACGATTTGTTGTTGTGGTCTACACATAATGTAGTGGATAGGATAACGTTTTGGAGGAGATCCAGATTAGAAGGCACAATCCACTCTATTCATAAGATCAAAATAGTTCATCCATTATAAACAAATAGAAAAATAATATTAATTAATTTTATTATATTTTTTATAATAAATTTTTGTTATATCTTATACAACTTTCAATATAAAAAATATATTTTATTTCATATTTTACATTATTTTCAATACATCAATTATTTCACATCTTACATAATTTTTAACATAACTAAACAGTATTTCCCATAACACACATATCTTAAAGCAAACTCATAATTTTTATAGCATAAATCTTATGATCAAATTGATCTCTTTGCCAAACAAGCACTAAGATAAAAAAGCCAATCTAAATTTGGGAGAGAATAAATAGAATAGACACCTGGCTTCCTAGAATTTTGAAGTATGTCCTGGTGCAGCTAGATTCATGATAAAAAAAAAAAAAGAATGAAAAGTACAACCCAAATAAGCCAGTAACTAGTCGTAACTTGAGCACTTCAACACGTATCATCACAAACTAAGACCAGCTGAAATCTAATCACATTTACTCGTACAGTTAAAATCAAGCCATGCCTCCATGAATAAAGAAAGGTTAAGCTTAGGTCTTGATGAGGGGATCAAAACAATGGATTACATGTGCAGGGAGAAGATGAATGAATTAAACAAACAATGTCCAAGACCATTATCTGAACTAGTATTTAAAGTAAAAATGTTTACTATAAGCATAATTTCAGCTGACAAAAAAAATTACTTCCAGAATAACATAAAAACAAAACTACCAACTACAACTGACCGGACCAGTACTATAAAACATAGAAAACCTGTCAGTCTTCAATATTATTATGCCTGTCTTCAAAAAGAATTGATAGCAGAATGGCTTCAATAGGACATGTCTCGAATCCTCAAAACGTAAGGAAGATGTCGAACAGCAAGGAATACAAAGAATTAAATAATTCAGGCACGCAATGAGACTTACCATTAGTGTTAGTCCCAAGAGCTTTGATGGTATTAACGTATTTGATTACAATAAACTAAAAAAAAGTGATCACCAAATATTGTGATTTAATATTTGTAAAAGGAGGGTAAAATAGAAATTTTAGAATTAAATTGGTAGAATATGCCTAAGTGAAAACTGTTTATTTGGACCTTTTATGCAATAAATTTTCTTTTAGAAACCTTGCACGCTATAATATTTCAATGTAAGGACTATTAGCAAGTTTCTAAAAAGGTAAACTACAATTAGGTTTCTATGGTTTTAGAGGTTTTATATGTTGGTCCATAAATTTTGAATCTAGCACTTAGGTCATTAAGAATTTAGGATTTCTGCACATTGTTTTAGAAATTTTCAATCATAACATTTAGATTCTTGAGTTGACGATCTATTGTCATTCGGCCCCTCTCCTCCACATTTTAACATTTGCATCCATGGTCCAAGTTAAATGCAATACTGTAGGTGATACAAGAAGCCTATTGCAATAAATTATCAATCTTAGGGTTTTAAGTGCAACTATTCAAAATTCGTGAACCAACATGCAAAAACCTTAAGACAACGGGAACCTAAGTGCTGCGATTTAAAATCTGTAGACCAACGCGCAAAATCCCTAAGACCTCAGGGACTTATATACAATTTATTCTTATAATAATTGTGGACTAATTTTGTAATTATGAGTTAATTATAGGGACCTATTAGTAATTTACTTATTAATAAAACAGTTATCCAACCACATAAGTTATTTAGGAGTGCATGTTGCACAAGTGGTAAAATATATTAATATAGTTAATACGCAAATGTTGAAATGATGGTTACAATAGAGTAGATCACATTACAAATGATTATATCACAGCTGCAAGCCACATACTGAAGATAAAATGAAAGAAAAACGTTTAAAGTGATATGGTCAGGCTAACTGTCGACCATTAAAATCCCTGTATATGTGGATCCAAGACATTTAAGAAAAGTAAGACCAAAAATAACTTGGGATTGGGTCATAAAACCTGACTATAAGAGTTTGTTTAGTACTTATACTATTTTGGTTATACTAAACACCAAAATAATTCATTCATTATAAATATTAAAAATAATATTAAATTAATTTTTATCACATCTTACAAAATTTTCAGCATAAAAAATCTACTTTATTTCACATCCTATATTTTAAATACATCAACAATAATAAGTAAGCTTTTATCTCACTAGGTGAAGTTGACTATATAAATCTTTTGCTTTCATTGCACTCTATAAGTTAACAAATCATTATTTAACTGCAAGTGTGTAACATCATTCCTTATAATTTCTTGTCAAATTCTTTTCAGCCTTCATCTTCCTTTTTATATGGGTAAATTCCAATAACCTAATTTTCCATACCGGGGCTTCAATTGGCCAATAATTTATAAGTCCAAACCATATAAGTCAACTTCTTTAAGTTTATCTTAAATTGATGATACTCCAACCATCCCACGAATATACTCATTTCTCATTTTATTATTAGTGTATATGACTCATCCACCTTATCATCTTTATTTTTTCTTTATAGACAAGGATTCAATATCATATATCAATGATAGTTTTATTAAAATTCTAAAAAATTTACTTTTAAGTCTGAATGAGATTTTTTATTCATATAAAATACCAAAAGTATTTCTCCACCATATCCATTCAACTAGGATGCTGTTAATAACATCACTACCTATTTCACCGCTATTTTACATGAATGATTCAAGATATCTAAAACACTCTATTCTTCATAATTTAAATATCAATTGTCATATTACTAATATAAGTATTTTTTTAATTAAACATGTATTCCATATATTCAATTTTTTATCTACTAAAATGAAAACTTTTATACACTAAAGTATTCCTTTATAACTCAAGCTTTCTTAATCTCATCTTTAATATTATCAATAAGACGAATATCATCTAAGAAAAGCATGCATTAAAGCACTTTATCTTGAATATATCCAGTCAGAACCTCCATAAGCAGTGTAAAAAATACGAACTTGAAGGTGAGCCTTAGTGTAATTAAATTGTAATAAAAAAATCCTTATCCAACGTTCTTGGGTTCAAATACAAGTAATAGCTCATTTCTTTATGTCTTTAATAATTTAAATATAAGTAATGTAAACTCTTTTCCTTTTTAAAACTTACTAAAACACTTTTCTTGAGACTTTATCATAAAATTTTTGTAAATTAATAAAAAGTAAATGCAGATCTTTTTATCTCCAAAAGTTTCTTAAACCCCTTAACAAATAAATATTTTTTATAATACATCTACCAGGCATAAACACTAAATTGATTATATGATATTCTAATATCACGACATAAACTATGCTTGATCATCCTCTTCCAAAGTTTTAAAGTATAGTTTAGTAATTTAATTCTTTTATAGTTGACACAATATTAAATATCATTTTTATTCTTGTAAATGTGTATCAATGTACTTTTTTCATTCATTTGGTATTCTTTTACTCTTCAAAATAATATTAAATATAGTGAACCAAAACACTCCTGTTATCTCTCATATTTTTCTACACTTGATTATATTTAAAGATTTTCAAATTTTAACTTTACCGATACGCTAGAAATGAAAATAATTTTTACTTTTTTTTGGGAAATTGAGTTTAGTAAAATCAATCGTATCATCACAATCATCACTGAAAAACTTTTAAAAATAACTTATCAATTTATATTGCATATTTTTATAATTAAAAAGTACCTTCTAATCTTTATTCTTAATGCATTTAATTTGAAGCAAGTCTTTAATTTTATTCACTTGTCCTAATAATTTTATATATATGTGTTTTTCTCCTTCTCTAGTGTCCAGCTCTTTATATAAATCTTTAAAAACTATAGTCTTTCCATTAGAAACTGTTTTCTTAAAATCTCGATAAGTCACTTTATGTTTTCTCAATTCTCTTTATTCTTATATTTAAACTAATCTTCGTAACAGATCCTATTTACATTAATTTTTTCTTATATATCTTTTCCATCATCAAACATCTTTATTATTTAGAGCATTTTCTTTAGATTCTACCAGCACATCTTTCATCACCTTGTAGATGTAGTTAGTAACTGTCAAACACATAAGCTCAGTTTCCCCATAATGTCTCACTGCCCAAGTTCTAAAATCATCATCTTAAAATTATATCTATTCCCATTCTTTATATTTCATCATCAACTCTGAGGGAACTGTTTTCGCTTATTATTCCTTCTATAATAGTGTCTTAAAATTTAAAACTATTAATCGATGCTGGATAGTTAAATATTCAAATAGAATGACCTTATAATCTTTATAATCTAAGCGATCTCATATTCTTGTAAGAAAATAATCAATTAGCGTTCTTGAAAAGTCATTTTTGTAAGTGATAATATATTTTTCTCTTTTTTAAAAAAATTATTAACAATCATGAAATCATAAAATAAGAAAAACTTCAAAATGATCATACCCTCCATATTAGCCTCCTAAATACCATGCCTATCATGGATGCTATTAAATTTCTCAGCAATACTTCCAACATATCCATTTTGATATCTTTTCACCTGATATCTCTTATATTAATTCTTCTAAATCATTCCAAAATATTTCTTTTATGCTCGCATCTAAACCTACATGAAGGCCACACATACTTACAATGTTAATACTCATTCTATCGATTGAAACTTTTAAACATATAATTATATTCTCATTTCTTTTGACTTTCACTATATGGTTCTTCAAACTGTTATGCAGAATTATACCCAGCTTATTTTTAATTTTATTTTTTCCAGAATACCAAAATTTGAAACCTAAACTATCAATTTTTTTGGCTTTGTCTCATACCTATTTTGTTTCCTAAAAGCACAAAACATTAATCTTTCTGTGATGATAATATTTACCAACTTAATTAACTTGCCTATCAAAGAACTTATATTCGAAGTTCTTAATCTAATTATAGTGGCTTGTATTCTAACATCTTATATTAATTTCTTTACCAAAATTGTCCATAATGTAAGAATCTATGTAGAGGCCTTTGCACATTTCTCATCGTATTTAGGCAACACAATGTGTCGCTTCAAAAAAATCATCTTAGCTTTAGCACAATTTTTAAAAAAATTTATGTCATATTTGATTCGACAAGTTTCAAACTGTTTGTTGACTACATATCACAATGCTCCGCATTTCTCATTCAGGACTTGGAACCCGACAATGGCATCCAGAACTCTTCATGTTTTAAATATTAATCAACTTTATTTCATATTCTATATAATTTTAATATAATTAACTAACTTTAATTTTTATCATAGGCATATCTCAAGGCAAGCCCACAATTTTTATGGCAAAATAAATTAATTTCTTTGCTAAACAGACCCTAAATCACTTGCGGTCACAAAGAAAATTATCTATATAGAGCTAAATAGAGAAGATAATTTCATGTAGCCGGCTACAAGTAGTTTGGAATTAAGACTTTGATGTTAGATAACTCCATGTAGCCGACCACAAGTAGTTTGGAATTTAAGAATATTGCATTGTTGTTACGGAAGAGGAATGTACACCTTTCATCCTTCTTGGCTTAGCACCTTCCAAAGCATCAACATCATATACTCATTTACACCAAGAGAATTTTTTATTTCTGCCAAACATTTTCAATATATATATATATATATATACTTTTTTGCTATGCATTAATCACAACTTTAATATGCAAAAAATGGCTACAATAACAACGAAATCTTAATCTATACATTCTTGGGATTTGCAACAAGGACTTTTGTTCCATATCCATTTGTATGTAAAACAACATTCTCTACAAGTACAAGTGATTCAAGGTTATGTGCAATAACCATATCTCAAATCATCTTATATCCTTAATGTCGTTACTTGAACTGCCTCACATTTACATGTTAAGGCATCGATAGGTCCACAATGGACATGACTAGGCTTAATTGCCCTTCCTACATCTATAGGTCCACAATGAACAGACTAGCTCGCTTATGAACCATAGTTGATTTTGACAAACAAAATCAAGTAAATCAAAATTAAGCAAAGCAAATGGACCAATTCCTTTCAATTGTGATAGGTTCAATCCCAGAAATTAAGTGATGGATGATCATCCTAGATCTAAACTTCAACATACTCGAGCACAGTGGCAAAATAATTTACCACGTGAAGAAGATTGAACTTCATGTTTTTTTTTTTCCAATGAAATTATGTGAACCGTGTAAGATATGCCACAAGCCATAAGTGAACCTAACCAAGTTTAATTTAGAATCAATCCATTAATCATTTCTAAAAGGCTTTAAACTCAGATAATTTCAAAAGCCTGAGCACTCACTATTATTACTTTTATTGGGGAGCAATGGACCCCCACAAAGAAGCTACAAGAATCCTCAACATATTTTAATAAAAAAAATAATTTTATTTCACATCTAATAGAATCCTTAATAATAAAATAACTTTATTTCACATCATAATATTAAAATAAATTTCTCTCTCTAAATCTTAAAAAAACTTAAAATATCTCCAAAACAACATATTTCAAATAAACGAGGCCTAAGAAAGCATTCAAGAGTTAGAATATTTATATTATAGACTAGAAAACTTATTAGTATATGGTAGGGTAATGTGACAATGGTTAATAATGTATTTACATCTCAACCTACCACATTTTGCAGCTTTCATGATCGCATTTGAAAGAAATGGGATGGTGGAACACATGGCTGCTACTACCTGCATTTGCAACTATTCTATCATTTAAAATTAACAACTATTGGTCAACTTTAATAGTTTGCTTCGTTTTTTTCTCATTTTGCTTATATCATTGCTTTTTTTTGTTTTTTATTATGGCCATTACATATTAATAATACTATGTAGTCTCAACACATCAACAGTAATAGACTAGTGAGGACTAAAACAACAATAATGAAAACAGAAAAACATGCAGACTTATTTTTCAACATTATTTAACAGCACAAGGGATAACGGTACGAAGCTATCCACAACTATAAATGATTATTTGTGGGAGTGCATGGATGCCCTACATATATCCCAATCCCATTCAATCTCACCATCTTTCTTACTTGAGGGGGAGGCACTACAGCATATTAACACTTTGCAACCTGATAATGTGTTCATGATGTATACAGCACGCCTTGAGTGATATATGTGCTAAAATAGTGTTGTACAATCTCCATAGAAAAAGCTTAAACTGTAGAAATGACACCAGCTGCAGTTGGAGTTAAAGAATAAAAGGACCAAAATCAGCGGTACAAGCTGTAGCTGCCTAATATATTCTCTTTAAGAGCCATCTTATTGCATTCTCTTTGAGAGCCTTCTTATTGCCTTTTCTCTGCTATTTCTTTTACTGGCAATTGCAGTGAAAGTTAACCTCACCTAAAACTTATTGAACTACTTGTAAGGTTCTTGGCTTCTAGCTACCACATATTATACTAATCAAAATCATGAAACCAAAATTTCTTCTGAAATATGAACCAACATATCTAATCAACCCTTTCTTGGTACGACTAGCCTTATCCCAAAATTATCAAATGCCTATTCCTATGAAAATTAAAGAGAGCAAAAAAGAATTTTCTAAGTTTATAGATGATGTATAGAAATATCAAAGAAGACTCACCGAAGGAGGAGTGACTTCTAACGAAGGAAAATGCAGTTTAGGAATAATTAGGGAGTGTCTGCAGAAAAATTAAAAGAAAAACTCAAATATGTTAGTATAATAACTAAAGATAACACACATACACAAACAAATGTATATGTTTACATGTGCACATATGTATACAAACATTTAGATATGTTAATATATATGTATATATGTATACACACACATCCATACATACATGTATTCATGTATCTTTTATTTTATTTCTGTTTTCTTTCTATCTATATGTGTGTGTAAAATCTCACACAACAACAAATATGCTATATTAGAAAACATGGTTCAAAATGAGCATTTCAAGAACATAGGGCAATGAGATGCATCCTACCTCCAAGATTATTTTATTAGACATAATTATTCTCAGCATTTTATCATGGCATTTAAATCTTATAATAAATTTCAATAAATTATTACTAAAACATGTAAAGCTCGTAGAGTAGCAAATTGGGCAAAACTAAACAACTACACCAACAATAACAAAAGCCTTGATGTCAAGATGTCAGGGTCATACTTAAGAGTTATCTGCTCAGAGCCAGCTCTATTTCAAACAACACTCTCAGTAAGTGCAATCGACTCAACTAAGGTGTAAAGACCAAAAATCAAGTCAATTTCAATCCTCCCTCCCCTCTCATTTTACATGCAAAGGCCTGAATCTAGAGATCAAAAAATAGTTTCATGTAAAAATCGTTATGTGAATCCAAGTATTGGGCAATCAAAAGTTGCTAATAGTAAAATTTACTTGTGCAAAAAATTTTGAATGTCGAACATGTTTGTAGCAAGGTTAAAAAGGGATTATGTAACAATTATATCAATAGAAGTGTGGTAGTGACATTGACTGAATTTATAATTAAGGTATACAAAATATGGTTGCTTAGGCAGGTAAAACAAATAGCACAAGATGACCAAATATCATTATAGGAAGTCAAGTATACAAAGTAAGGAAGTAATCCAAACATAATTTGATTAATGTTTCAACAAAAATTATAGGTACGTTATCAAAAAGGTGTCAAGAATTTGATTTTAGAATTGACAACAAATATAACATTTACGAACGATAAGCAAGAAAATAATAATAACAAATCTACCCAAATTCTTGGTACTAGGCATTTGATGATGGTGATGGTGGTGGTGGTGGTGGTGGTGGTGATGTCAAGGTGTACAATCATCACTGGGAGGATGATGATCCATATGCTATCTCAAAGCATGTTAAGGCCGAGTAAATACCAAATCCATTCAACCAAGTTCTAAGAGGTCGCATTTATAGGCTTATAAGTACTTATGGAGAAATCAAATCACATATGAATGATCGCGTCAAAATTTTGCCACATTTTCCCACCCAAATAAGAAATTACCTTACCCAGGGCTCAATGGGTTGGAGTCCAATATGCAAAGGCATACATCATCTTCATAGAGCTGTTTGCAGCAAAAACAATAACGGAACAAGCACCAAGAAAAAGTAACAAATTAGCAGGAGAGAAACCTAAAAACACAGTATTACTAGATGATGGATGGAGTCTAAAACCAAAGTGCATCCAACAACATCGGACTACTAGAATCCATAGAAGACAGCCAGAGAAAAGAGAGTGGTATAACAACATGTACCTTTGGAATTCACAAATACATCTTTCAACATGCATAGAAACATAATTAACAAGAGTTTGAACAGAACAATTATAGCCACGAGATCTTTGTGTGGCAAAGGACCACTAAAAGCATAAGAAATTCAAGAAGACCTCCAAATTGGCAAAAAACCACAATGCACATAACCTTGCACAGAACAAAATTCTACAGCCACAAAGTGACAAAACACTGTGTTGCGAAGGTTCAGTAAAAGCAGAAGCCTATCAATGCCAAACAATATTTTCTCATCAGAAACCAAGTACATATCCAAAATGGATTAGCATGTTCTTACTAATCCATTGTCCTGCATTTGGTAATACCATTTTTACAGCATAAATTTTGTTTCTTTCCCAACGTTAATCCGTTAGTCTCCTTTTCACCTCTTGATTAGCCAAGACTAAAGCAGACATTCATTGACGTGCCAGCTAAAAGATTGTGATGGACATGGTTAAGTGTTGTAAAAATATTCATCCAATAATACATGTCAACCTTTTTATATTTCACCATTACCGCTCACACCACTGTCATCTTTACAACTTATATATTTTTTACTTCATCAAGAAAAATTGCTGCAACTTACACGCATCGAACATGTAACTATTAGACAGAAAACAAAGTTTGGTGCCTTCCCAACGCATGGCAAGAATAACCCAAATCACATATGTAGCACGTAATCTTTACAGCGGTCACTTAGGTCAAATTTGAGGTTTACGATTTACGACATCGGCCAAACCCGATAGATTCGGCTCCAAGACCCAAAAAGCATCAGAGTGAGGAATAACCTTGAAGGCATGGGACATCCCGTGAACGATCAAACAAAACACACACGATTCCTTCGCCGCGCCCACTCCAAACCCACTGCTGCCGTCCGCGTGGCAGCCGGAAGGAGAGAGCAACGGCATAGTCGTACCAGGCGTTGACTGCCTGCCGGGCGAGCAGAGGTGGGAGCAGAGGACGCCCAGCCGCCGCCGTTCCATTTGTCGGCGAACTAGCGAGCAGTCGTCATTGTTTGGGGCGGGTTTCGCTCAAAAATGGCAACTTTCGTTCGTCGAAGCAGCACTGACCACGGAAATACGGATCAGAAAATGCTCGATACGGATAAGGCATGCGGTCATTCATAAATATTATCACAATCATATCATATTCATTTAAATTTTACGTATTTCACATATTTCACATATTTCATATACTTTATAATATTATATATAGATTAAAATACACAAATTTATTAATATTTAAATTTTAATATATATTTTTATTTTTTACTGTAAATACATCAATTTTCTTACTTCAATTAAAAATTATAGTCATATGAATTTAAATTCAGCACCCTAATTGGAAATTTTAAATAGAATAAATAAATTAAAATACATAAATTCATAATTATTTAAATTGTTATTTATATAAATTAATTTATTTATATTATTTAATTAATATATTAATAATAAAGTTAAGATCAAGGCCAATTTAGAAATGTGAAGTTCACCATCAAAAAATATGATGTGAAATATGTGAAATGTATAAAATTTAAATGAATGTGGTGTGATAGTGGTAATATTTATGAATTGATGGTGAAATGCGTAATTTATTGTAAATTTCATGTCCTGTATGTAAAATCTCCTTTTAATAAATGAGTTAAATTTTACTTAACATAATTGAGTTGAGCCAAATTTAAATTATCTATTTATAAATATTTGATCAATAAATAGATCGAATTAACAGGTTGACTAAACTAGTTCATTAATTGAGTCGAGTTTGAGTCAGTAGTTTTAACCTATTTAATAATTAATATAAATTTGAGCCAAGTAATTCAAGTCAAGTCGAATTTGAGTTCAGATCGAACCACTCTTACACTTGGGTGATAACAAATGATTATTAGTCGACATATTAATTAATAGGAAATTTTACGTATACATTATATAAATTTTGAGATATTACATCAAACATGCATTCTCCAAAACAAAAAAATAATAATTCTACACTACAAATTCAAGAAATATGATGTAAATTATAGTATAATAAGATTTGTATAGTATGTTTGTAGATATTCCTAATTAATAACATAACATTAAACAAATTTATACAGTAAATCAAATATCCTTTTTCATCATTCAAACACATGAGGTCATATATTTGAGCTCAGAAGTAAAAATAAATAAATTATTTTATAGTTTTAATGAGAAATAAATTTATTTTAATATTAAAAGATATTTAAGATATAAAATAAAGTTAATTTAAATATAAAAAATTATGTTTAATGTGAAATACAGTTGATTGTTAAGATTAAAATCTGTGTTGAATATAAAATTAAATTATAAAAATTGATCATAAATTTAAAATATTAATAAAATATATATTGATGTAAGGCCCTGTTTGGCGCGAGGACCAAAACAGGACTAAAACAGGACCAAAATGGTACTAATTTAAATAATAATAATAATAATAAATAAATATTTTAAATTATTTTACACAAATTCAAATATAAAAAATATTATTTTACTTTATATACTCAATAATTTAAAATAAAAATATCAACTTTATTTCACATTCTAGATCAAAATATTCAAGTCGAGTATTTTGATCTAAGATGTGAAATAAAATTTGTATTTTTATTAAAAAATATTGAGTATTTGAAGTAAAATATTATTTTTTATATTAAAATTTGTGTAGAATAATTAAAATAATTTATTTATTATTATTATTGTTATTTTTTAAACTAGTACTATTTTGATCATGTTTTGGTCCCCGCACCAAACAGGGCTTAGAGTAGTATGTATTACTTTTATTTATTTGATAGAGTTTATATATAGAAGGGTTATTACCATCTTGTATTATGTATTTATTTGTGGGTGTAATTGGTTATAAATGTTTATAAATGTAGAAGGGTTAAGAGGTGAAATTAGCTACTATGGGTGTAATGAGTTAAAATAGTCATTAGACTATCCTTCTGCAGCCGAAAAGCCAACTAGACTATCCTCCATATTAGGTCGAGCTGTCTTCTCATCACAAGCGACAGTCCTCTCAAATTAAAGCGGACTAGACTGCCCTCTCAAATTTGACTAATTGCATTGATAGTTTTCTTCGTTTACTAGAATTTGAATTTAAATTTCTCCTACTTGTTTGACGGTGAGAGGAGGTGCCAACTAACTTCTAGGAGGGAAAACTAGCTTATTCATGGGTTGGAGAATCCATTTAAAGGAGGATGGTTTTTTTTAATAAAGAATTTATATGTTTTAAAGATAAAATTTTACTAGAAGTGCTAGTAAAGTCTAGAAGAACCAAGTGGGTTTCAGACTATTTCAAAGCAAGGCAGGTGGTCGAGGTTCTGAGGGTACTCCAAGCGATTTTTTAGAATGAGGTAAGTGGAGGTTTTGAGGAGGCAGAGGTTCTGTTCTCCTCACATTTTAAATATAATTTTAAGTATCTCATGTTTAAACACCTTTCTTTTGATAAGGTTCTCTTGATACTTTTTGTAATTTCCTTATTTTTTGTTCTTTTACTTTGTTAGAATGCACACACCTCATGTCTTGCTGTTATTCTTATGTAACTGTGGATTTGTACGTGTTACATTGTGTTTGCCTGATTTTTAAATGTTCTTGTTCCAACGTATAAGATTTTGTTGGACATATGTAATTTAGCATGATTTTTCTCTTGCGTTTCATATATTAGTATGTAATAAGTTTTATCTTTCATTAGTATAATTTATGTGAGTTGTTTAATTTGATCTTTGAATAAATGTATGAAATACATATCATATTTATTGTCTTGATGACTTCAATATCATACATTCGCATGCTACATGGCATATCGTTTAAGAAAAACTAAAAAAAAAAATTCTAATTCAAAAGATAGTTTCTCCAGTCTTATTTTCTTTATATTCTAGTTTAGATTGGTGATCAAATTAGTGATCAAATTGTTAAGAAGAGTGAGCGCTTTAAATACCTTGAATCAATTATATAAAATGATGGTGAAATAGATAATGACGTTATTAGCAGGATTCAAGCAGGATGGGTAAAATGGAGAAATGCTTTTGGTGTGTTGTGCGATAGAAAAATCTCATCCAGAATCAATGGTCAATTTTATAAAATTGTAGTAAGACCAGCGATGATATATGGTGCTAAATGCTGGCCTGCAAAGGGAAAACATACAAATAAAATAAATATTGCAAAAATGAGGATGTTAAGGTGGATGTGTGGATTTACACAAAATGATAGAATGAGAAATGAGTATATCCGAAAGAAAGTTAGTGTTGCACCAATTGAGGATAAATTTAGAGAAAGTCGGCTTAGATGGTTTGGACATCTAAATCGTAGGCCGATTGAAGCTCCAGTTAGAAAAATTGAGTTATTGAATTTTGCCCATGTACAAAGAGAAAGAGGGAGACCAAAGAAGATATGACAAGAAACTATAAGGAGTGATCTTAATTACTTAAACTTAGAAAAGAATTTGATAACTGATAGAGCGCAATGAAAACAAAGAATTCATGTAACCAACCCCACCTCGTGGGATTAAGACTTGGTTGTTGTTGTTGTTGTTGTCTAGTTTAGTTGCTTAGTTTTTTTTCTTTTAGTTAAAGTAGATTTCTATGGCTCCGTTTGTTTGGCCGTTAAAAATTAACCTGGTTTAATTTTAGCTTGACATATCACATCACACATAAAATTTAATATTAAAAATTAACTTTATTTCACATCATACACATATTACTAAAATAATAGTTAACTTATATCACATTACTCACATATCTCAATATAATAACTAATTTTATTTCACATCATTCGTAATTTTCAATAAAAAATTATATCTATCTAAATTTAACTTTAGCTGAAATAAAATAATTAATATTTTTTAAATTATTATTTTATCCTCTCACTCCTAAAATTCTATCTGTACTTTTGTTTCATTAAGTTAAGAGAATATTATTTTAATATTATTTTTTTATTATTCTTGTTATTATTTTTAAATTTTTTTTTGATTTTTTTTTTTGAAACAAATGAATAGTAGTAAGTCTCCATGTTCAAACGTCATTTTTCTACAAATTGTTTTCTTTTTAATGCCTTTTGGAACATCTCATTCCAAGGCCTCTTCCTTTCCCTTTCTCTTTCCTTCCTTCGTATGTCCCTTCTTCGATCTCTCTTGAGTCCTTGACCAGTAGATCGATCGTGAACTATCGATCTGATCGTTTTTCTTCCTAAAAAAGTTCGATCTTTTTCGGTTTTATGGTCCGATTTCTTGCTGCAATAAGAATTTTTTTTTTCGCTCTTTGTTCATTTTTCTCTTGACGGGATTTGATTTCTCTTCTGATCGTTGATTTTCCGAGCTTTGATTATTAGTCTGCTTCTTTTTCTAAAATTTCGAATTTTCGGTTCTCCAATCTCTGTTTCTAGATCATCCGATGGCTCCGGAAAGCTTAGATCTCGGCAAAGATGAACCCGAGATCCTGAAACCCACTTCGCCTCCATCGCCCTCTTCCTCCTCGTCTCCTCCTTCGAATCTTACTGCCTCACAAGCAGCATCGCAATCATCCACACAACTTTCACCAGCTTTTTTCCCATCGAAACCCTCTCAAGATCTTTGTGCGGCACCTGCCGTCAAGCCTTCAGCCCTACCAAACCCAGCGGGGCTGCGAACTCAAGTCGGGAATCGGTGCTCGACCTGCCGGAAAAGGGTTGGGCTCACAGGTTTCCGGTGCCGATGCGGCGACCTATTCTGCGCTCGGCACCGTTATTCCGATGCCCATCATTGCTCTTTCGATTACAAGGCTGCAGGGAGGGAGGAGATCTCGAAGGCTAACCCACTGATCCGACCTGCTAAGATCATCAAGATCTAAGGTTTACATCCTTCTTTATCTTCTGTTTTGTTGTTGCTTGGTTGTTTGCTTGAACAAGAACATCTTTGGTATAAATTCTTTTGTCAACGTATTCATGAAACTGAAAAAAAGAGGGAAACCAAAAAATTATCCTGAACTGGAATCATGATAGGAAGAAACCACGACGCCGTCTTGACAATTTAAATCTACTCTGATGGAAAAGTTTCAATATCAGAAATACAATCCCTTATAAAAATAGTCGGAATTACTATAACAAGGAGAAAAAGAGTAAGCAAAAAAGATGAGAACCGAAATGGTTTTTCTTTGGCTTACTCCTAATGCGGCACCTAGGCCCTGTTTGCCTAGGAGTTTAAAATTAACCTAGTTTAATTTTAACCAGGCATATCACATCACACATAAAATTTAATATTAAAAATTAAATTTATTTCACATCCTACACATATTACTAAAATAATAACTAATTTATATCACATCCCTCACATATTCCAATATAATAACTAACTTTATATCACATTCCTCACATATTCCAATATAATAACTAACTTTATTTCACATCATTCACAACTTTCAATAAAAAAATATCTTTATCCAAATTTAATTTTAACCTTCTTAAATTTAATCTTACAAACAAACACAATAGTGATTGCTGGTAGGGAGGGCTGAATGAGGAACTCGAAACCTTGCATGAAGGTTGAGACATTCAAGGAGTCCCCTTTTCTTTTCTTTCGTTTATTGCTAGTCGATAATAGGGGGCGAAGTGATGATGCTAAGGCGGTCGCTCAGTCTATGATGATAATTGTTGTTTTCTATGCTTCTCATTTAGAAGTTCTGACATCAAGGGAGTTGGGGAAGACGTAGCGACAAAGGTTTTACATGTAAGACAACTTTGGTGATCTTTCTCCTACTCCATGCATTACTTTGATTGCAGGGCTCTTGAAAGTGACATTCCGAATGCTGAGATGAACATCTAGATGTTACTCTTGTTATAACGGAGAGAAATGAGATTAGATTAATTTTATATTGTTTCATATAATGATATTTAACCAAACGCCTTTTAAAGTCTTTATATCTATTTTTGAAAGTGGTTTTGTTCTGAAAGCAATGGGTTTGTAGAACAACATATCATTGCATATAGATTTAAAACATCGCTTCCAAAGTCCATTATATTCTTTGGAAGTTTTACTATCAGTATTATTTAATTATTCTTCGAGTACGATGAGTGTATAAGGCTCCCATACTGGCAGAGTTGTTCTAGAAATGGTTGATGTGCAGTCTGTCTTGTGCATTGTAATTTGTAGATAAGTTATTTCTTTGATTTTGAGCTAATACTATTTGTGGAGCTTCTCCTAGTCTAGTAGGAAGGAAGCTTGTTTGGAATCAGAGGATCTCGAGTTTAAATTCACATCATTATAATTTTCAATTGAGGTGGGGGGAATTGTGATGTTAAAGGCAAAAGAATAAAAAAAACTACTACCACTCATTTTATTTTCTACAGGAATTTAATTCGAGTATGAAAGAAAAATGCTACATAACCTATTCAAACTAGTTTGGATTGATTTTTGTTTCTTTTATAAAAAGAATGATATACTGTTATTCTGGTTCCTTGATACACTTCTAATCAAACAGAAACATTCAAGTATTTTTATTGTTCTTCTTCTTCTTATAATGCTACGGCGGTACGCCTGATTCTGATCCCGGAATTATGTACTCTTGATGCAGTGCGACATATTCGATGAGGATATTTGGGATAAACTAATTGTCGAACGCAATCATATTCACTGGTGGCTACAAATTCCTTTTATCGTTCATTCGGCAGTGATTGCCATGGGTTGGATTTTGCACTGTTCTCGTTGTACTTTAAGGAGTCGAGCATGCCCGTCTTCCGAAGTCATGTTTTCTTGTCATTTCTTAAGTCGCATTTGGGATCAAGTTATATATCTATGTAGCTCTTCCATCTCTCTCTCTCTCTCTCTCTCTCTCTCTCTCTGTCTTTCTGTTATGCTTACTGAAGACTAGAGTGCAACCTCCTGCATGTTATCAGTTTGGCTTAGCTTGATATTGGTGCACGACTGCATGAAGAACTACAATTCGTTATCAGATTAATTTAACAGCCTTGCTCCTATCATCCTATGAAAGGTTTACATCTATTTTATATTTGAAATCATGTCAAGTATGAGTTATGTTAATTAGCTGTACTCAAACTGAAATATATTGGGGGATTTACATACAGAACATTGAATTTATCATAAATTACGCAATTCATCATCTTTTAGTAAATATTATACATATCACATTTTTTTTATATTTTTATTGTTACAATAGAAATGTAAAACTCATAAGCAGAGTGTGATATGTGTAATATTTACTAAAAGATGGTGAAATGCGTAATTTGTAATGAATTCAGTATTTTGTATGTAAATTCTCCAATATATTGAAGTTATTTTATGACTCAGGTAACCAATTTGGCAACAATTGAGTTTTAATTTCACCAGGTGAGATCAATTACACGAAATTTTATTTTTATTGTAATAATTTTAAGTACTTAAAATTATTTCTTATAACATTATCTAGTCTTTTTTTTGTAATTAATGTTATTTATAAAAATATTTTATTCTCATGTGAATAAATTATTCCAAAACTCTGAAAATATAACATTGTCTAGTCTTATTTTGGACCCAACAGTAGACTGGATCAAAAAACAAAGAAGTTAGTATAAAGTTTTTACTTTTACATAATATTTTTGGGTTATAAATAAGCTTATATGTAGCCACTAATAATAATAAATAATATTTTAACGCAACTACTAGACATGAGATCCTTAGTGTTTCCATTCAAAATTTCAGATTAATCTCAATAGTTCGAGTAGCAACTAATTGAAATAGACAACCAAGATGAATTGGATTGTTAACTCAAATTAGATTGATTAGTTCATGTATGAGTAGTGGATTAGTTTATTTATTTTCCTTTTTAATTACTTTCGGGTATGTTTTCAGCAACCCTAGACTTCAAGTTCAATAGTCAGTCTAACAATCTTCGTTACCTTGCCTCTCAAGTGAATGCCATAAATGCTGCATACTATGCTTATAATAACTTTAAGTGTGTGGTATGTGTTCCTAATTGTTTTTCCCCCACCAAGTGTATAGAGTTAGCTGTCGAAGTATTGTGATGATCATTTTTCGTATCGAGAATGTGTTTTGATAGAAGTCTCAGTTCCCTAATGCCAAGCGGTTAGCCTTACATACCAGTAGCTTCGAGCAACGAGGCTAATCCGCTTAACTATTTACTTTGGTGTCCTATATTTTGTAACTCCATGCACAAAATTTCCTACAACCCATGATTTTAAGGAATTACTTACTACTGCCCAAGTCTGCTAATCTCCACTCTATTCATCACTAGATTTTTAAGCTATATGCACACGAGCTCCTCAATGAATACTACGGTTGTTCCTAACAATTTTTCCTCATTCGGCACAGAGAACTAGCTGGTCGATGGATAAAGCAGTCAAAGGATGTGCCTTACAAAAAAGCATCGTGTTCCTAACAACTTTAACAACTTACAGACTACATAGCACTCTCCCAGTGCTCCTCCTAGTATTAATGATCAAAGCCTAAGTCAAAGGATGTGCCTTATAAATAAGGTTTCCCCATGACTCTACACAAGACTTTTTCTAAACTCTTTTATCTAGACCCATCTTCTCCTAGGCTTTTCCATGATTACATCTTTTCAACAGATCCAAAAGGAAAGCTTTCTAACCTCACTTAACTCGGCCAACATTACTTTGGCCCAAGTCTCATCCTTCTTGTACTTGCAGAAGAAATTCTTTCTATGCTCCTTGCACTTTCTTTTAGTAATTGCATCCGGTGAACCATTTTCCTTGGACTTGCTCCGGACTACTTTACTCTATTTTCGTTGCTATTTTTTCATTTTTCACTTGCCCTCTATTTCTCCTCTTTTTCAGGGCGGCTTAATATTATGGACCAAATATTCTCCTTTGTGGGATGCAACACCATTCTTTGGTTGAACGCACTTTTCCGCTATCTTTCGGTACCCAAACATACGATCGGAGATGGTAGGGAGTTCCATTATCATCCCCCATCGAAGGGGCCGATGGACAGCATAACCAACCAAGATGGACAACATGAGATTTCAACTTCCTAGAGCAGAGCTCCCTCCAAGACATCAAGTCCCTCATTCTTTGACTAGCGGATTGAAGAGCTTCAGAGAATGATCACCAACCTCACCTTGGCAAGAGCGATTAAGATTAAGGCTATCACCCCAGCAACACCAAAGCTTACTATGGCCCTACCATCGGTTCAATTGGTGTTTCCTCAAAATGCACAAGTGATGCCTCTACCTCATGCACAGGAGACACATCCTTCTAGAGGACGCGCTGTCTCCTAGTGTGGCAGCACAACTAGCGTAACCCTTCTGGCTCCTGAGAGCTGATCCCTCTTTGTTATTTTCACTAATACCTAGCACAAGCAATGATGCGCCCCCAAGACGCCCACCCGATTCAATTAGTGAGCCACAACCACAATACACATTATGCTCATGCTTTCAGATTCAATGCTTAGCACAAGCTTCAAGTTCCTCCTCTTGCGCCCACTACTTTAACCACATGATATCCCTTTCTCTCCTGCTCCTCAGGCCTTCTAAACATTCACAATCATTGGAGATCTACAATTCTTTGGGGCCATGTATCCTAGTTTTAGCTCAAAGGTGTATTTTGGTAACCAAGATTACGAGGCATCTCGCTATGACGTGATTTGCAATGCTTCTATCCTTGAGAAATTTCGAGTTGAAGTATAGGAAGGGCAAGACAGATGCATAAAAACATATCCAAGCTTTAAGGCTAAGTCTAGGTTGAATAGGGCAAGTTTTCACTAATATATTCACCCGTCCATTAGATATACTCAGTCTCATAAGCACTTGAAATGGGAGCTCTAGTGCTACTTCCTTAGGGCTACTAATATGGCCTTCTCTAACCACATTTTGTCTAACATCAAGCAAATACAAGATGAGAGCCTTTGACCATATGTCAATAGCTTCTTCAATGTTGCTATATGTAAGTAGGGATGGTATACCCGACCATCATAAAGTAAACACTAGAAGTGAAATTATTAAAGATGACTTTTTTAAGAAGCTCTCGAGCTAAAAAACCCCAGATGTAAGCTAAACATTTGACAATTGTCTGGCTGCATGTACCAGCAGAGGAGACACTTCAAAAAGGCAGGTAGAAAAAGAAGGGGGTAGGAATCCAGCTTCATTGATGTCAAACGCTAGAGACTTAAAAGCCTTCTTAGATACACCGGATAGAGCAGTAGAGTTGCGCTCTGAACTATCCTATTGGTGAAGTCCATAACAGTCACGCTTATGCATGGCACGATTGCACAGTTGATCAAGAAGCTTGACTCACTTCATGGGTGGATTCGTAGAACGACTATGCTTATTACCAAAATTGTGGGAAAAACTATGGGCGGCTTTCGCCAATGTCATGTGCTCAAGTCTATCATTGATAGGCTCATCAATTATGGTTACCTGCAGGTTTTCTCCAAGGAACCAAAATAGGGAAGCAACTCATGGAGGGTGAGGAAGAAGGCCGAAAGCAAAATCCCCGTGTTAAGGGCAAAGGGGACCCAATGTTTGACTATAAAGGCGCCTAAATTGTTGCATCTCTGGTTCACAGTCATTAACACCATCTTCTCGGATGACCCAAAGGAGGGGAGAAGACAATCGGTTTAGGCCAAGAAGACATGCTAGACCAATAAAATTCTTTTGATAACCCATCATCATCGCTTCCTGCATCTCCAATGTCAATGTGAAGAGAGTAATTATTGATATTGGCAGTTACGCAAGTAATACTTTTTGAAAACAACCATTCGCAAATGGAGATTCACCTTGAGGACTTCCTCCAATGCAAGGTTAGTCTTAACAGCTTCTCCGAAGAGAGGGTGACTTGCCTAAACTTCACCGTTCTCAGAGCCCTAAACTTCACAGACCTCAGAGGCTGCGATGCCGACAGCTTCAACACCACCCCAGAGCAAGGCAGTGGCAACTCTGTATTCCGCCGTCGATGCCGTTGGAGGCACCAGCAAGGGGAAGAACAAGCTGGCCGAGATCCGTTTTTAAGAGTAAAAATATCATTTCATACGTTTTTTTACTGTTAAATCTGCATTTTGGACCTAACTGCATATTACCTAAAACTAATAGACCAATTTGAGTAATTTTGAAAAAATTAGACCTACTTACACATATGATCAAACAACATGGACCTACTTGCAATTTACCCTTGTTTTTATCTCCATGGCTATCCTTCAACTTGTGTAACTCTAAAACTTCAAGCTTTATTTCACTTCTAAGCATTCTTTATTTTAATCATAATGTAGAGCACCAAATTAGTAAGAAAATCATCAAATCTATACACATTAAACTTAATGTATTATGAGTTACCAACTTAAAAATGATGATAAATATCAAAATACATGATTAAACCATAATGACAATGAATGAACCAACAGATAGGAGGGCGAGATCTATAGGAGAAAAAGAAGACAATGAAGGACAATGATAGTTGGAAGACAATCAAAATACAAGTTAGGTGACACGTCTGACACTGTAGACTAGAAATGTAGAACATGCAATTATCTTTTTTAAAATTGAATCTTCATAAACATTGTGCCTGAGATTTTCTTGCAAGTCATAGAAATCTCACAATTCAAGGGAAGGTAACCTCGGGGAGCGCACCAACACACCATCACTAGGTGTATCATCAGATGGCCAAATGCTAGGAGTTGGAAACCTAGTATGCTTCCTAAGTCAGCTTAAATGCATTCAAGCTACTTAGAGAATGAAAAACACATCGCAAGGCGCACAAGAAAACATTTACTTTCCTTTCACTATTGAGATCCATTTCCAGTAAACAAAAACGAACAACAAAAGCAAAAGAAGCCTAGTATCTCCTTAGGTGATACTCCTGTAATCGATACTAGGAGGAACCGAGGCATGGGGTCCCTACATCCTCAGGGGTCTTCTATTGGCAATCATTGGCAGCATACTATTTCGTCGATCGGGAGAAATCCTAAAGGCTTTTACAGGAACTTCTGGATAAACAAAGGTGAAGAATCTAATCAAGACCCTTGTATAAGTGAAACCAGGACCTAAGCCCAAATTCCTATTAAGGCCCCTTGAGATTCTTCATAGAATAGTTATATCTTCTCCTAGAGGCCACAACTTCAACCTTCACCTCATAAAGCCCGTCACTAATCTCCAAAAAAATTAAATGCTATTGAGCGGGAACTCATTGATGGGAACCATCTTCTCAGCCAACCTCCTTATATCCCACGACTCCTCTAGCATCTTAGCCTTTCTTTTAACTTTCGGGGTTCTATACAATGAGTTTTTTCCAATCATATTCAAGTTTCTTTGAGCCATGCTCATCACTTAAAGTCTTCTATTCCCAACACCCCAGGACAACATTTTCTTTGAGAGAAAGCCCTAAAAAATTTGTGTTGCACTGGATGCCAGCGAAACATACTGTGGCCTTAGCTTTTCAGTGTTTCTCGACTTTAGAATTATCATTTTGTTAAAGAAAAAATGTTGTTACTTTCTCCAACCGCTCATATTGTCCATGACCTTGATGAATTTCAGGAGGACTCCATCGACATCATGTTCAGCATTGTCACAAGACTATTGTTTGCTTTGGTCTTACGCGCCCACGCTGGGTTTCATAAGAGAGGAAATGGAGTCCAGGTCAATCGGTTTCAACCTTTGGACTACAAAATGTGACAATGAGTATAGTCTCCCCCTCTAAGAGGAACCAATTGCTGCACTTTCTTCTTCTCTTCAACTAAGCAATTCTTTCTAGGGGCCTTTGCTTTAGCATCAAAAGCTCCAACCTTTTCCTTCAGACCTTTCCCCTTGTCCTAACAGGTTCTCACAGGTTCTCACTGCTTCTGACATTCGTCACAATCTTCTAGCGTTTCTTATTGGGTGACTCAGAGAGAGTATCATCTTGAGACTTTTCTTCTACCTTCACGAAGAATCTGGCAAAGTTCCATCAGTGAATCTCCATTATCCTCTTGCTCTATCTGTTTTTGTCTGTGCAAATGCAAAAAGAATAGAAGATAAATTGTTTCTCCTTGCCTAACATCATTATAATGTTACTCTTCATACCTCCTCACTCCATTGTGCTACTTGAGTCTCACGTATCTAAATATCACAAGTTTATTGGTACCTGAACATTACACTAGTTATATCACCCAAATGCAATGATTTCTAGTGTAGTTTAACAGAAAAAAATGACGTAATGCACATAGAGGCATGTAAACAATTATGGAATGTAATATGGCAAGTCTAAAATTTCACCAATTTGTCACGTAGGTATCTTTCTAGAGAAAGAGAGCAAACCGAAACTCACAAATTCTATTTTTACAGTATCAAAACTACAGACACAAATAGATATGTTATCTTCCAACAATATAACTTCATGTTGACTAGCTCCCTATAACAGAAAGTCCAGCCAGTGAAGTACAACAATATAGTACATAACAAGTGAAACTGGAAAAATGGAAAAAGAAACTATTTCTTGACCCTAATTGCAAGACTCTAGTAGAAGAAGACACCTTCTCCATAAAACTAGACTGTGAAGTAAATCATACTTCTAGAACCTTATATAATTGGAAACAAACATGCAGCAGAGGAGCTCATGAGGAAAGCAGAACCAACCAATAACAGACCCCATTAACAGTACAACATCCTCATAAGTGAGAAAACTTAAGTTCTTCCTACTGCATGAATTCTCTCGGATCAGTTACGAAACCTGTCAGTGCTGATGCCGCAGCTGTGTATGGCGAAGCAAGGTAAATTTGTGCTTGTTTGTTTCCCATCCTTCCAGGAAAGTTCCTATTTGTCGTAGATACACAAACCTGCATGGACAATCTTAAGGTAAGTGAGATCCCACATGTAGTCATCATCATCTAATCATTGATAACTTTTCACAAAATTGTCAAGCACAATTTTGAATGAGAAACAAGTGACGGATCCTTATCAGAGAATCTTATCATAGTTGCTCAAAAACATATGTATCACATACTTGCTATTTTCTAAGTCAATCAAGTAAAAGCTTAGAGAGAGTCAATTTAGTTTAGATAAATATACAAGCTCTAGTAAGAAGAGTTAAGTTATTAGATTTTTGCCCATATATAAAAAGAGAAAGAGGGAGACCAAAAAGGACATAGCAAAAAACTATTAAGAATGATCTTATATAGTTGGAGCCAAATGAGTTGATATTTAATAGAATGCAAAAAAACAAAGAATCATATAGCTGACCGTACTGAGTGAGATAATAGCCTAATTGTTGTTGTATATATCCTAGCTTAGTTCCACATAACAAAATTCCAATTCGCAAAGAGCAAGTTGCCCTGAAACTTGCCTGAGGATCATTCATACGAGCATATGTGTCAAGAGGGCCACCCAAGCAAGCACCACAACTAGGACTAGTGGGAGTATCACAACCAGCTTCTTCAAATATCTGGGAACAAGTTTTCCCACCAGATCCTGGGACTGGGATGCCATATAAATCCATCCAAACCTGGAAAAATGCAATAAAAAAGTTTGCTATGGCAGAATTTCACAACATATTCTGCTGTAATAATTCTAAAAATTAAGTGGAGATACCTTCTGAGTGGCCGGGACAATAAATGTCGGGACTTTCACCTTCTTTCCCTGCCCATTAGCACATAAATTACTTGAAAAACATGATAATTCTCAAAAGGCACCTCTAGTGTCTCTTAAACCAAGTGGTCAAAATTCAATAAAAAGGATCTTCTAGTTTTTCCTGTCCACGAAGCATGAAGATTGTGCTAGCAGGAAGTTTGTATCTATTTCACAGGACAACGATCATTCTTAGAATGTCATGGCCTCTGCTATGGGATCACAGAAAAATCAATTTCTCGCTTAGCTAAACCATTCCAATCTCTTAAGTTCGGGCATATTTTGTTCCACGAACAGTTGTAGAGCATGCATCGTACTTTACTACACATTTTATTTTATTATATTTTTTTAAGCATACATCACGTTTTAAGTTAATAAGACATCTATTTTGATGTTTTTTATCCAATTTCTGATGAGAAAACAAAAGACGGAATGTCAAAGTTTAGAAAAAACAAAGAAAAAAGGTGGTTTGTCAGTTAAGGTGACGAGCTTCACCTACAATGTGATCTTTGCATAATGTAGACAATTTAAGAAGTAAAAAGAATACAAAATACTTCCACCATCAGCATAATACAAATTTAACGATTCATATGTGAGGAGAAATATTTGCAAATACCAAAATATATTTCAAAGATAATGGGCACAAACATAAGTATTAACATCCATCTCAAGTAAAGAACGTTTTTATGCCATTTGTTTTTGCATAAAGAAATAGATCACTACAATAGGTGGGAAAACAAAATGAGAAAAGCAGAAAAGAATATGATAACCTTACCGAGGCAAGAAAAACCTTTGCCACAGCCAAGAAATCTTCAGTCTTCCCACCAGTGCATGAGCCCACGTATACCCTATCAATTTTCACATCTTTACAATCTCTTGCTAAAGCACGTTTATCAGGAGAATGTGGCTGTTTAAAAGAAAACGGAGCAAAAATTACTGAGCATGTAAAGTAAAAGAAAATTCACCAGGCTAGGGATGAGGAATTACAAACCTTTGCAACCACTGGTTCCAACTTGGAGACATCAAATCTATAATCTCGAATAAACCTGTTTGACAACATAAAGATGCCGAGCCTTAACATATAATAAATAGAAATATCACACCCCTAGCATCACCACTTGTCATCAAAAGAAAAACTATTAATAAAATTTGACTTAAACTACAAACTTTTATAACAAAGCTGCTAATGGAATTACACAACTGTGAAGTGGAAATATATGACAGGAACATAGACAAAGGTACTCAGAGGAAGCCACTAACAAAATATGGATATACAGAGAACAATAACATTAAGATATAACAACGGAGCTGACCTGAGAAAAAGTTGAATTATGAGATTTCTAGATAACTAGGATTGCAAGAAAAAAATATTGTAGCAACCAATACAGTGACATAACCAAAAAGGTTGAATTAAGAAAATAAAATGTTGAAGACAATCAAAAGAAGTCATGGTTTACCTGGCATTTTCATCGCTAAAAACAGGCTCATAGTTTAGAGAAGCCTTATCCTGCGTAAATAATTGTTGACATTGTCTATCAGAAATCCTAGCTTTAATTCAAGCATACTGGATTTACAATGAAGTAGAAAGTTATTAGACAGCATGAGCTGAGAAAAAGCACATACTTCCATACCTCAAGATAATTAAAAGTAGTATTATCTGCAGGGACAACCCCATTCTTTCCTCCTGCTTCAATAACCATGTTGCACAATGTCATCCTCTCTTCCATCTGATGAACATAAAATAACGCAACAAATAATATCCATAACACAGAAAAAGGACAGATGACAGCAGACCACCCGATACAAGTGATTTTAATAGAAAATACTTTAGGAGGAAGGGAGTGACAAATAATAGACCTCATTCCAGGTTTCAGATACCTAATCTTTCTCATTATAGGTTAAAACCTAAAATTTAGAATTAAATAGACGAGAAGATGAATTATTATAGAAAAGTTTTCCTTCCCCAAAGAAAAAAAGGATCTTGAAAGATGTTCATAGAGAATAAAAGAATAAACAAAAGCATGATTAATATTTCAAAAGAAAAAAAAAACATGATTAAGTTAACTTAGATGCAGAATATTGGTGGACTGTCAAAGTCAAGAAATGATGAGCATTGTTTTCTTTTTTATTTTTCTCTCAAAATAGCTGAATAATTAGAATTTTAAGGATTCTCACCTAAGATTTCCCTACTCCTCCCAGAATATCGATCCCTTCCGGAATCTCTCACCATAACACATTTCAGAGCTAAATTGAACACAAATGCAAACTGTATTCATTACAAGGTCATTCAAATGTCCATAAATAAACTGTACAGAGGGATAATCTCATCTAAAAATAAAAATAAGCCATGTGGAACTAAATAAACCCTACTAATAAATTAAATAAATAAATAATGACTTGACTATTTCAACTCATAACAAACTCTCAAAATAATAAAACAAAATAAAGTATAATTAATCTACATCAATCCTTTACAAGCATGATATCAACGAGTGTGATCTAATCTAGGCTTTTGAAAGATGACCTAATAGAGGTTGTCAATCATCAAAATGTCTCGATCATCCCGAGGTGAGAACTCCTCAACTCCATCGAGTAAGGGACAAAGTTTACTAGTGTGTACCTCCATGAAATCTAATTGACTATAAATCAATTCTGCTCATGTGTATGTCCATGGGATTGAATCAATTGTACTCTTAAAGGATAAAACCAATCTTGTGTGTATCTCCATGTGATATAGCTAATTAGATCCCTAAATGATCGTAACAACCTCATATATACCATCATGGGAAGCAGTCAATTTATATCTCCAAATATCAAGGCTAATCCTCCATCAATGTACCCAAATTATTTGAAAGACATATCTCCATCGAACCAAATATTATTGGTGTCTTGATTTCAAACAAGAATTATCTAATCATCAAAATTTATTCGATTTGCACTTTATTTGAATTGGATGTCTCGTGGATAGTCAAGTCAGAAGTAGGTTCACTCAAATAAAAGTGTAGAATGCCAAAACTCACTAGGAAGGGCGAGTAAAGCTACCAAATCTAAAATACAAAAGCTTAACAAATCCTAATATCTAGTTTTAGACAAATTCAACCTATCAATCAAATCTCATTTAAAATTTTCAATTAACCTTTTTCACGAGCTTAAAATTAACTTAAATTATCACATAGCTATTTTTAAAAAGCTTTGCACTTATATGTAACAATTTTTTCATTAAATCCACTTATCTCTGTATGCCATGATTGTAATTGAGAATGTAGATTTAAAATCGATTCAAACACCTCTTTAACATGCAATGAAGAAATCAAAGTAAACTAAATATATGCATACTCACTAAACAAAACTTAAGATCTAAATACTAATTCACTCTAATCACTAAAAAGATGTCAGACATTTTTCAAAACATAATTGAAAAGCTCGAGAGACTAGATTAAAGTTGACCTTAAAGGTCACATCATATACATACTTCAACATTCAATTAATAATATTTAGATCTTACACATTTCAGAAATTAATTTTATTTCACATTCTACACAATCATTAGAAGAAAAAAAAAAAACTTTATTTCACATCTTACTAGCATTCCAAAATAAACTATTTTAAATCTTTCATAAATCTCAAAAGAAAAATATCATATCAAAGGCTATCTTAACCCCAATTAAAAGTAACCTCACAAATGAACAACCCTATAAAATTCTAAGTAAATGTAGAAATCAATAGTCAACCCCAAGTAGTTGTTATTGTTTTATCAACTGTTTACTTCTTGAAAAACAATTTGTTTACTTCTCAATTGCATAAGAAAGAGCATGATAAGTAGTCACACTGTTTTGTAATTTAATAACCTTGAATGCATTAAGAAAATAATCATTGAAATAGAATGGCAGCGAAAATGATCGTATAAATTAGAAGGTAAGCATGACACTCACTGAATATGATACAGAACAATGGGGCATAATTGTCAATTAAAAGACTGCATGTAAACATGAAGTCGTCCAAGTTACAATGTTAAAAGACGAATGTGTAAACAAAAAATGAATTAGTATAAGGTTTCACAGAAGAGTTGAATCACTTGAACAAATGCATAGAACAAAAAGGAGAAGAGTAATCATTGTAACTGAACCCAAGTAACTGGCATTAAGGCCTTTAATTGTTAATGTATTATTATTTATTTACTTCTCATTTGCATTAAAAAAAGCACGATAAGTATCTACATTGTTTTGTAATTCAGTAAGTTTGAAAGCATTATGAACACAATATCTCTAGTTTCTGATCTCTTCCCTCCCTCCTATACGTTTCTCTCTGTACCGCATTCCCCTTCCATCTTTACTCTTCCCATTCCCCATGCACATTTTACATGAATGTAAGTGTAAATTATCCACTTACATTCAAGCTTTCAACTGTCGAACCAATGAACTCCATAGACATGTATGTTGCACCAGCTACGGTTATTTCGCCGATGATCTACAAGGCGAAAGGAAAATTACATTAGGAACATAAACAAGCTATAAAATCAATCAATATTTTTAAAAGAACTACACTTGAAAAGAATAAATGAAAAATAAAATAATGGAAGAAAATTGAAGAACTTACTTGCAAAATCAAATCCTTAGCAAGTAGATAACTGGGCATTTCTCCATCTAGTATAAATCTTAAAGTAGGAGGCACCTATCATTTTGCATGAAATGAGCTCATTAAACCAAAAAAAACCAACATATACTGTAGACACAAAAGTATGGAACCCTTGTCTTTTTACAAAATGTAAGAACTAAAAATTTGAACAACAAAAAGGCAAAAAAAATACTATTACTTACTGTGAAATATTTCCATGCATCCAAACTATAAATCTAGGCCTTATTAGGGTTAGTTCCAATTCCAATTACAACAGGAATAGCATTCTCTAGCTACAATCACATATACGCTTCCTTTAATCACACTACGTAGCAATTCAAAGAGTATTACATTAAAGCAGCAGTAGCAAGGCAATCTCTCTTCTCGAATATTTCACATCTGGATTGTGTAATTTATTCACTTACGTGCATCAAGTAGAATTAAGTTCTGTCATCAGATAAATGGCTTAGGTAAAGTCCTGAGAAAATGGGAAGAAGGTCCAAGTCAAAGAGGACCCTGATTCACGTTGTTGTCCTTGTCAGAAAGAGAAAATAATGAAAGAAAACAAACAAGCAAAAATCAAATAAAAAAAACGCAGACCCAAATTTAAGGTGGTTCGGAGAAATCCCCTACATCCACGGTCGAGGCAAGCCAAGAAAAATCCACTACAACAACAAAGAAGTTTAATGGAGGGCACTATAACGGTTCCATTGGATTACAAGTAAAAGAGGAGGAAGTACAGCTTCTACCTCTAGGTTAGGGTTCGCTCCTATCTAGGAGAGATGGAATCCTACGTTTATAGTCGAGCTAATCACTCAGGTAAGCGTGGAGAAAGGGTATTCTCAATTGTATGCCACGTGAATGTGGTGAGGGTTATCACAAAGACTAGATGCAACAAAGGCAGGTTCTCTAAAGACTTGTTAGGATAAGGACAAGTCCTCCAGGCATTCACCATGTAGCCATTTTATCATAAAAATTAGTTGGAGATAGAATAGTGACCAAGGATCCTTTGGATTGGGATAAATAGAGCTAAGATTGTTAGTAATGTACTATGAAGCATGGACACGACATGAGGACACGACATAGCGATACGACACAGCGACACGACGATTTTCCAAAACATAAGGCAAGAACACGACTCAACACGTCAAATATAACCATAAAAGAATAATTTATACTTACAAAGTACATAAAACATAAAACAAGCTTGGTTTTTTTACTATAAATAAAAAGTACAAGAAGAATACCATTTAATATGAGACACACCTAAGTGGAGCCGCGAAAGACTTTCAAGTATCAAAGGAATTGATCGGGTGAAGGAAACTGGGTGACTGATTGTGTAAATTAATATTGACAAACTCTATAGCGTCCTTGTTTGTATTCGACCAAAAGTAACCTGTGTTGGACCCTAAACACTCGGTGTAAGCCCTATGGACATCGCAATCCTTTTTTTTTTTTTTGATAGAATCACAATCCTTTTGGGATCTACATTAGGAGGGTCAGGTCTCCTGCTTGTGGGATCAATGATGCTCATGGGTGTAGGCCTTGCTTATAGGTTGTCGCGAACCTTAGTGATCGAACAAATAAGTTCATATTTGCCCATATATAGGTAGAGAACAATCTCACTGAGATTTCTTGTTCCCACCATTCTTCAAAACTTTAGCCTTGGGTGGTATCAAACTACTGTCATCTTATCATTTCTTTTTCTCTCTCTCAAACGATAGGATCTGATGAGCTTCTTCAACCAGGACAAACCGGCCAATGTAACTAATAAGCTAAGTTAGATTTAGGACAGAGGAGATTTAGCGCATTCATAAAAGGATCATCTTTGAAGACCTTATGAAAGTTGTAGATGGTGACAGTTGGATTAATATCTCAAATCTAGTTAATAATAATAAATAAGTGATTGGTCTACGCCCTGATGCTCTCTTTTTTCTGTTTAATGTTGACCTATAATATATCAGAGATGTCCAAGCTCACCGTCCCCAAGAAGCAAGTGAGAAGTTCCATGTTAAGGTGGTCATATGATGAAATGTACTCGTTGAGAGGCATATGTACCATGTGAATGTGAACATAAAGGTTGAAACCATGAGATGACATTTCATAGTATCAGCAAGAAGTAAATAACAGATCGCATCCTTGAATCCTTGTACAAATCAATGGGGCATTCCCCTGTAGTAATCAAACTTCAAAGGCATGTAGTCCTTCGAGACAGGCTGCTCTAATTGTGGGAAATAGGAGAGCATCAAGATCCATCGTTCTAAGCAAATTGTTGACAGTGAAGTTGGAAAAGGTCATACAAGGAAAGCAAAAACCACCTACAGTCGAGGTGACTAGGAAAGGAATGGTGGTCTAGGAGGTAAAACCAACGATACTGGCATTAGGTTTTATGCTTTAGGCCTCAATGTAACTACAAAATCTTTAGGCTAAGAGAATTGAAAGATGAATGGTACAAAGGCCACAGGGCGAGCGTAGTAGTTAAGGGTGTTAATACGGATCAAAGATCGAAAATCAATCGAAAATTAAATCGATTTTAGATCGAATTGAAATCAAGTCGATCTAAATGAGCTGATTAATGAGCCAAAAGTTCAGCTCGGTAATAATTTCGAGCCAATTTTGTACCGGGGTAGGCTCAGTTCGATCCAGCTCGAAATTGGCTCAAATTAAAATATATTTTATATTATAATACATATATATAATATATGTATATAATATATATTAAATATAATATATATATATGTTATATAATATATATATATATTATAAACCGAGCCGATCTCGAGTCGGATCGAATCAAGCTTATCCGACTCGAAATCGGCTTAAAAAAAATTGAGATTTGATTCATTTTTGAGCCGGCTCGAAAATGAATCGAAATCGGCTCGAAGTCGATAGGAAACGACTTGAGCCGGCTCGAAGTCGAACCCAATCGAGATCGAGTCAATTTCGAGTCGATCGAAATGTAATCAATCCGATTTCGAGCCGGTATTAGCTCGGCTTGAAATCGGATCAGTAACAGCCCTAGTAGTAGTTAGCAATGCCGTAGAGCTGAGGGAATTGTACAAGACAGGAGCTATCGATGATCGTGCTGCATTCTAAGGGGGTAAAAGGTCTGGGACCATTTAAGCAAGACCGCAGGCGCCATGCTAGCCAGAGATTGGCGGGTGTAGCCTGCACTCGAATAGCTACCAAAGGCACCATTGATATCAAAGCAAAAAATAACCACACATTAGCGTCGCTTGCAGCTAGGTGCATTGTGCCAGGCAAATATGGAAAGGGGTATCATAGTAACTAAGTGCCACAACGCCACGTTTTCTAGAGGTCAATTAGGATAAGGGCTTGTCCTCCTCTAGGCATTTGTCATGCGGCCATTTTGTCTCAGAAATAGTTGGAGATGACATAGTGACCTGTGATCCTCTGGATTAGGTTGATTCCAGCCAGGATTGCACAGATATGCAAACAACAGAAGGCTATGATGCTATCATACATAATGGCTAGACTCTTAAGTGAAAATTTAAGGTTAAGGGTAGCATTATGCCAACCTTTAATGGTCATAATTTCCAATGAAAGGCAAGTCATACCGCTCGTGTGAGCTTATCTTGTACTCATAGGTCATCTTGAACTCATGTGAGGTCAACTAATACTACTTGTGTGCGATCATCCAGTACTCATAGGTGGCCTCACTTAGTCTTGGTGACCCAACACACAACCTAACTGAAGCTAGTTCGAGTAGAGGACTTGGCTTGGCAGGCTTAAGCTTGAGCTTGGTTTGGCTTGACTGCTCGCAGGTCAATTTACCACTTTGACCATCTATTTTGATAGTTTTACCAGGTGGCTGGCCGATGTAGTTAGCAAACAAGCTCATTTTCATGATTGGGTCTTTTTTAGACAAGTCAAAATCAAAACTCCTTTTATTTATATGTAACAAATAAGTACAGAGGTTCATCACATTCATGAAACCAACTTGACAAAGAAAAAGCAAAGAAACAATAGTTTTGCGGAGAGTACTGTTCATGCTTCTGTAGGTTTGGGAAATTATATGCAACTAGGCCCAGAACGTTACACCATAATGAATGGAAAACTCATATAAAGGTTTATGTAAAATGAAATCAATGTCAATAATACGGCCTAGTTACAAAGCAGGCCTTTAATATGTGTGTTCTGGAATGAAAGCTACATCAAAAATCAAGGAACATGTCAAATCCATGAAGATCTCAACAAACAATACTTACAGAAGATTGAATGTGCTTAGTAATTAACAAAAAAGCTCATCACATAGCGAGAATAAAAAAATATTGTGATAAATAAGCACTTACTTTAAGTAGAAGTTTCCCAGTACCCATGACAAAGCCTGCATCAGTATTGCCAATTCCAGTAGCAAATTGACCAAATGCACCAGCATTACATGTATGAGAATCTGTGCCAAGCAAAACCTAGAAGAAAGTTTTAACAGAAAAGATCAGATTGCTAACGATGAACAACATAACAGAACATGCTAGAAGAGAGATTAAAGCACCTCGCCAGGTCTGCAATGACCTTCTTGAGCAAGAGCAATATGGCAAACACCTTTATAATCAGGATTAGCCTTCCAGATCATAAAAGAAAATTATTTATGAATCCCTTTATGAAGGAAAAAAACATAACTACAAATTAATCATACCCTGAAATTTCCAAGATCATTGATGTCATAGAAGTACTTGATATTTTGCTCCATACAAAAATCCCGTAGGATATCCACATTGCGGTTAGCACGTTCATCACTTGTGAAAATGTAGTGGTCTGGTATGATAACTATCTTTTCACGGTCCCAAACCTGTCATTAAGTGGTTTATGGATTCGAGATATTTGTCACTGGACTATTTTTTTAGTTGAAGAACAAGTAGGAAGATGCTCAAAATTAGTTGTAAAATATATCATTAACATCAGCAAAATAGAGTTAACAGCAGCCTTATTCCAACCGTTAAAAAGGCCCAAAAGTATCAGGATTTATACCAGATATCTCAAAGCATGAACTTCAAATCTTTGAGACGACAAAGTTTTTAGCTACAATGAAGCTCAAAATACAGTTGTAAGATGCATCTCTTACACATGCAATGGGAAGAACAGCAGTCTTTTTATACCAATAAGGAACAACCGTACTCATAAATCTAGATGACATTAGATAATTTCTGAAATCTTTAAAACTAAAAAGAGAGAGGTCTCTCATGGACTTTTGGAATACCAGCACCATGGTAAGATTTATAAATAACAGTTGCACTGTGGTTCAGGCTTCACTTTTAATTGTGGTTCTGGTCGAAGGCTGGACAATTTACTGACAACTACATAGTTCAGGTCAGACCCTCATAACTAGGGACCATGTGTGAATTCAGTTTACCCCTAAAGATGGGCGCACACGGTAAAGGTTGGTTTAACAATAGGAAAAATTAGTCATAGCTACTTTTGCCATGGCTAAAAATTCTCATTAAAAAAAAGAAATTAATTTTATATCCTATTTTACACAAACTTTAATAAAAAAATTAATTTTATTTCACATCTCACACAAATTTCAATACAACTATCACATTATATCCTACATAACTTTTAATGTAACTAACTTTATTTCTCATCTTACACACATCTCATGGAAGGCCAAAAATTCCATTTCAATGGTTAAATATTCCTCCAACCAAAAGGACACTGTGTAATTTGTTAAGCATTTTTCCCTTTTTGTAATACTATTGAAAAAGATCTTAATGGGATAAAATATAAGAGATTGTATTACATAACAACAAAAATGTGGTTGTGGTTTTTGTATAGACCATGAATCTCATTTTGTCCCTATTTAGCTTTCATTTCCAAGTCTCCCCAAGGAATTTTAGAGGCATTAAAATCTACAGTATCTACATGTGGAAAGTTGATTCAAGAAGATCATGTTACTACAAACTTTCTTATGCCATTTGTGGCCAACGTTTTAGTAGAAAAAGATATTCATAAGGAATATCAAGAAGAAATTTTCCAGCTTTGTAGATGGGATTACGTTTTTCGTGTTATTTCTAAACCTAAAATCACTAAAGATAGAATTAATTTTATCCATAGAAGAATCAGTTTTGATTGTTGTAATACAACAAAAAATCCTGATTTGTGGGTCTTCACGAATGAGTATGGAAGATCCCATTGCTCTATCCAATTTAGAAATCTTGTGTTTTACATATAAACTGTACACCCCTTTGTAGCAAAAGGATAGAAACGAATTATAGGTTAATTTGGATAATAAAAACTTTGATGCTCCTTGGATAGTTACTGGGGATTTCAATATTATTCGGAATGTAAATGAACATTGCGGTGGTCAGCCACCTAGGTATGGAAGAATTAAATATTTGAGTTAGGACTTGAGAATCCTGGTTTCACTCATGAAAGATTTACTCGAGCAAATAGTAGTATAAGAGAATTTAAAGAGCAGTGACTGGTTACTGGTATCTAACTCTTTGAGAAGTGGGGTTTTAATTCACTCCTAACTAAGTTGCATTCTACTGAGGTGACATTCAACAACTTTTAAGAGATAAAAGAACTTTTAGATTTCTTAATATGTGGTGTAAATGTCACAAATTCTTATAGAAAGTTCGGAATTGTAGGAGGAAGTTGGTGTCCACCTCTAGGGTAATGAAGCTACATGAGCAGATGTCCAGGTTAAAGCTTTACTTCGATTATTTAGAAATATGAAGTGCTAACAAATGCTTTTAAAAATGCTAAGAAGAAAGAGAAGCAAATTCAAATTCTGGAGAATGTAATTCAAATCATCTTTGGACAATAGAACAGCACTAAACCTAGCCAAAGAAAATCTTCAATTCCACGTTGGCTTGAGAGGAATAATACTGGAGATAAAAAGCAGCCTTAAAGTGTTGTACGGAGGGAAACATTAGTTCCAAATTTTTTCACTCATTGTCTACTTCTAAGTAATGAAGTTACATGAAAAGATGTCTAGGTTACTACTTTACTTCAAAGATTTGGAACTACGAAGTGTTCAGAAATGTTTTTGAAATGTTAGGAAGCTAAAGAAACAAATTCAAATATTGAAGGACAAAATGTCATCCAAGTCATTCTTTCGACGATAGGACAGAATTAAACCTGACCAAAGAAATCTTCAATTCCACTTGCTTGTGAAAAATAATACTGGAAATAGAAAGCAACTTTATAGTGGTGCAACAAGGGCGACAAATTCCAATTTCTTTCATGACACTATTAAAAATAAAAGAAGCAAGCTATTCATTCAAAGGTTAAGGAAAGGAGAGGGTATCCTTCTACAATACAAAGGGAAATTCAACATGAATGGGAGAATTTTCTTTAGTAAGTTGTTCAAATCTCAATGAACTTAGTTGGAATATAATGATCAAGCTCACTCCCAAACCTTTTCTCAACTGAAAAGAATGCCTTCTTATCAACCATACCAACTATGAAAGCGGTTCAGGAGGCAATATGTTCATGAAGATTCTTCCCCTAATTCTCATAGGTTCGGTGGTGTTTCTATAAATATTGATGAGAAGTGATTAAAGACAATATATTTGAGGCATTTATTGATTTCCTTTCTGGAAGTCATCTTTCTCGGATTCATTCTAGTATGCTTGTTGTGCTTATCCCGAAAAATGCCATTATTAGAAGGATTTCAAACCAATTAGTCTTTACAAGAAGATGACCTTTCTTTTAAAGATTTTGACTCAAATAATCAGTTAAATTCTCCCTTATATCATATTTCAAATACTATGGGTTCAATCTTGATAGACTTATCTCAAACAATATCATCTGGGCACAAAAGATGTTTCATCATGTGATGAGCTAATTCATGATCGTAATGCATCTCTAAGGCTGGATATAACCAAAGATTATGACAAGGGGAATGTATTTTCTTCGAGCAATTCTTCATAACTTTGGGTTTTTCCAAGTTCAAACATTGACTAAGAAATTGTCACAAACTATTGTCTTCCTCTTAAAGTTAAAGTGGTGGGGGGGCTACTCCCTCGTTATTGCAGCTAATCTCTCGTTGTCTTCTATTTTATCTTCTCATTCTCTCGCTCATCACTGCGGGCTTCTCTCACTCACTATTGGGCACAATCTTCATGGTCTCTTGCTCATTATTATGGGCTACCTTCTCCTCTATCAACTGATTTGCATTTAATTTTGGATTGTTGGTTGTCACCTCATCTACAGTTCACTTAAGAGATTTTCTTTAGGGAAAGATGTATTTTACGTGTGATCGAAGTCAAAACTAGATCGCTCCAATGTAAGCTCCGTTGAGCCATTGTTGGATTTGCTACTTAGAACCCTAGATCAGATTAAATCTCTCTCTTATACGGTAATGTAATTTCACGCTAATGCACTTTTATGGGGTTTTGATTTTCCCAATTTTCATCCATTTACTTGTCACTTGTGTTGCGTGTATGATTTCTCAAGAAAGCTATTATTTTTTTGGATTTTTTCGATTTCAAATGGCTTAATTTCACTCAAATGGGATTTTGGTTTCTTAACAGGTTGTAATTATCATTTTGTTTTCCTTGCCATTTTTTGGTTGTTTATTTATGTTAATTGGTTGTTTTCTGAACATCAATATGGAGATGTTCTTCTACTTGGCTATCTGTTCATTTGTGCTCCTAAATCCATATTCTTTAGCAGTAATATGCATATGTTATCGAAGAACCTTTTTTTCATTATATGCTTTATATCCCCAAACACCTCCTCATTGTAATTTCAATCTACTATTCGCACTTTTCTTTGACTATAATACTACACCTATTGCCTTCTACCAATGTTGTGAATATGTTTGTAACACATATGGATCTATACATTTTCTATTTATATTTTAAAGAACTGGTTAGATGTAAGCACATATGTTTGCTTTCATTTTTATGACAAGCTTGTATCCATAGAAAAAGGTTACTAACCAAAAAAACAAGATCCTAAACAAAATATACGATTTATGCAGTTAACCTATAACAGGGACTAATAATATATTATTGTAGAGGTATTGTGATGCTACCCTTACCCCTTTGGGTTGTTATTGCCCATCCTCCTCTCGACATTATCTCCAAAATAATGAAATCAGTAAGGAAGGGAAATATGTCGAGGAACAAGAAAGGTAAGGAAGTCAAATGTGAAGGGAGAGAAGCTTAAAAAAGACAAAGAACATAAGAGTAAAATGGTACGAAAGATTGGTTGACTTAATTTTAGAAGCTGAAAAAAACAGGGAGCTTGAATGATCACAACCTATTTCACCTGCCATTTAGAACAATATAGCCAACAAGCTTAATGCCAAATTTCACACCAAAGACAAAGTCGCCGAGGTCTAGTATAATTTAAAGAAATAGTGGAGATGATATCATGATTTAAAGAATAGGTCCAGTTGGAGATAGAGTAACACATTTGAGTATGCCTATAAGTGACTCATTCCTATGGCAGAGCTTCTCATGTTATAACAAAAGCTTTTTCATTAATAATTTAAATATAAATGTAACTCTTTTTAATTTTGCTGTGCTTTATTATAGGATGACAAGGATTACAAGAAATGTAAGCACAAGAAAATCACACTTTTGATAAGATGGAACTATTATGTAGGAAAGATACTGCGAATGGTATGTTGAGTGTAAGTTGACATCGACGTGAACACTCAATTAATATGACACCCAGGATTAGCACAAGAGAAAGAAATGTTAAATGTAGATGCAACTCACCAAAAGGACTTATACAAGTAGGTACATCCATAAAGGATAACACCGGTATTAAATCAAACAAATCAGCTAAGAGTTCTAGAAAAAAGAATGGCTCCACATTCATCCAACCCAAATTTAGACAAAAACCCTAATGTTCAAAACAAAGAGGTTAAAAAACTAGACAAGGCAAAGAAGTATGCAAATAGGACTCTGGCAATGTCTTAATGGTTGACAACAAGATGCCTAAGGGAGGTATTGCAGTTGCGACTACGAGCTACAATGCCAAGGCTTTCAATAGAGGCTTCTCTTGCCATACTAGAGCTTAACAAAGTTGTTAAGAATAAAGCAATTCTTTCCAAAAAAAAAAGAAAAAGAAAAGTTTGGAGGTGGTACACATATTTTAGATGCATCAAACCTCCAATGCCTCGAATGATCTTATATCTAGAATAAACGCTGGTCAACATGGATCATTTCTTTGCAAGGAGTTGTTTACAGCAAGAGATGTGGAATTGCATGATTCTTAGGTGCTGGTGTGGTGGATATTAGATCATTCCAGGATTAGTTGGAAATATTCTTTCAGCTGGCACATGTTTCTTATCTGCTCAAAGATATGGACTTCTCCAATCATCATACCTAAAAGGAAGTAAATCAGGTTGTTGATTTGGCCTCAAAGGTCAGAGGTAACTTTCTTATTGACTATATTTTAAAAGTTTTCATGTTGACTATATTGATCTTCCAGAAGTGAACTGAAAAAAGTCTATTGCTCATTCTACTGACTTTCCTTTTATACATGTTTAGGAGGATAGAGAGTGATTTTCATTTCAAACGTTTACAATAAAAAAAATTTAGTGTGACATCTAGCCTTTAGCAGTAAATGAAAGAATCCAAGGAGCATGCAGAATTGCTTATCAGGCCCACTAAATTATCAAGTTGTATCTATATTTCTCTGATTTAATTTGCCCTTATTATCATGTTTTTTTGCATATAAATGGGAACATTATCATTTAAGTTGGTGAGAAAAGGATTGATACCATAACATATATGCTTGTTTCAATTTCAATTAGATACTTATTTTTCAAACAATTAATTAGTAATTAAACTGATTATTATAGAATGATGAAGGGCAGACACTAGTTGATTTCATGGAAGGTTATATTTATATAATGTAAAACATTTTCTTGAAATTATTAGTGAATTTAAATTACGTTAAGCTCACAATCATACATAACTCAAATAATTTGGAAAATGCTTGGCCTAGTCTAGAATTATTAAGCCTTATGGGTGTTTTTACATCTAAAACCGATTGGTTTGGGAGCCATTAACCTAACACTTATGTGGATCAATTAGAAAGCATAAAGAATTATAATGAATAAGAATGAATAAAAGTAACATACACTAAATATTACAATGAATAAGAATATAAAAGTCTGATTCATGGCCCGTGTAATCTTGATTTGTAGCCTTTTTGATCCGATACATCAAGCCCTAGGGGTGTTCTTACACCTAGGGCCCCAAACCTAAGTGGTTTGGAAGTCACTGGCCTAACAATTCTTCATGGATAAATTAGAGAGCTTAAGGGGTCAAGAGATTGCACATACTAAATCTAACAAGCATAAAGAATAAAAACGTCATTAAGACCATATTCATTAAAGTAGACCACCACTACTAGACGTTTTGGGGTAGGAATACAATTTTAAACATAGAAAATATCATGTTTTTAAAATAAACGTGAGGATTATCCTCACTCCAACTGCTACCTTCAAGATAAGTCAAGACCAAAGTTCTACAGATACATCACATAAAAATAACAAAAATAATGAATAATATTATCTACAGCACTTGAGGTTTGTAGAAGTAAGCATCCAAAATACCAGATCTGAATCACACTGGAACCATTCAAGCAGTTAAAAGTTAAATTTTTCCTATTCCAACATCAAAATTAGCAGTTTTCTTTTTTTGAAATTCGGCCGTAGCCTATAAATTAGCAGTTTTCTAAGTATGACACCCAGTATAGGCATAAATATGTTAAGAAAAAAAATTATAACCTACAGGATAACATAAAAAGCAGATATCCCATTTTGACGGCACCTGCCTATAGGAACAACTCTAGACATATAATTTTGCTATGGAAGCTCACTATGAGAAATTTATAGTGAAAGGATCCAAGAAAAACACAGAGAATTCACTAACCTTAGCACTCTCTCCAAACTCTTTCTTAAAGATACCGATGGTCCCTGGACCACACACATCGTGTGTCATCAGGACATCCACATTAACCCAGACATTTTCCCCCGGTTCCAGCTGAGACCTCTCCGAAGCCCTTGCCAGAATCTTCTCGGTCATCGTCATCGCATGCTTCACCTGCAGATAACGTTAAAGACGAAAAAAAGGAAGGAAGGAATGAACATCACAATTCGGCCATTGGGGAGAGGGGAAGATGATCCCGGAGAGCCAAGAAAATCATATAAGGCAAGTAATCTAACCGAACCGGTGGAAGAGGGAGAGCGCTCCGTCCGGGACGGCGCCGTGACGGCATGGATTTTGTTCAACGATTGCTTTCTGCTTCTATGGGCGGCGAACGGAGGAGACGAGTAGACTGAGACTCCAAGATCGCACTGAGACAATCAGCGTTATTTAGATTCATGTGTTGAAAGGGGGCTAGAGGAGGAAAAGCCGCAAGATCAAACCACTTTGCCGAACAGCACAGATCCGGACGCCGAGAGTAGGGAAGCCGCCATCGATGCAATCACGGAGCTCGCGTAGTCAAGGATTGAAGCTTGTATCCAGCCAGTGAGAAGAAGATCGAGGAAAAGACTGCAGAGCTGAGACAAGATGGCCGCGCTCTCGCCTTCGAAAGACGCATCAGGTCAGCGAAGCATTTGCCATAGCCATAGGCTTGGCTGCAAGCCTGCGACAGTAATGGCGGTGATGGTTCGGCGTTCGGACCTGAAAGCATTATTCGGTTCAGGTCAGGAGAAATTATCCGGCTTAACACGTAATTTCTTAGGCGCTCAGCCGCCGCCCTGCCCGCGCACAACGCCACGCCTGAAATGAAGAGAAAACACCATTTTATTTTATTTTCTCGTAATTTTTTTGTCATTTTTTATGTATTTATATATAAATTTCAGTAAATTAAATATAAAAATAAAACAAGGTCAATACGCCTGGATGAGATTTTTCTATCGCACAATACACCAGAAGCATTTCTCCATTTTACTCATCCTACTTGAATCCTGCTAATAACGTCGTCACATCTCCAATATAAGTATTTCTTTCTTGACTAAATGTGCACTCCATATATTCAGTTTTTTATCTACTGAGATGAAAACCTTTAGATTCTAGAGCATTCCTCTAAAGCTCTAGTTTCGCTTTAGCTCCCTCTTTAGTTTTCTCAACAAAGACAATATCATCTGCGAAGAGCATACACCAAGGTACTTCATCTTGGATATGTCCAGTCATGACTTCCATAATCAAAGCAAAAAGATACGGACTTAAAGCCGAGCCTTGGTGTAATCCAACTGTAATAGAAAAATCCTTCTACATAAATTATAATTAATATAAATAGGAAAATCCTTCTACACCAAGGCCTGAAAAATATACTGACTAGAAAGTACATTTTTTTAATCATTCTACATAAGTTATAATTAATATAGAAATTTTTTTTTTTTCATATACTTAATAATTTTCAATACAAATATTAACTTTATTTTACATCTCATCCTAGACCAAAATACTCAATTCGAATTTTTTTATCTAGAATGTGAAATAAAGTAGATATTTTTATTAAAAAGTATTGAATCTGTGAAGTAAAATAATACTTTTTTTATATTAAATTTTATGTAAAATAATTAAAAAAATTTATTTATTATTTTTATTGTTCTTTTTTAAACTATTACTATTTTGGTTCTGATTTTAGTTCCCACGCCAAATAGGGACTAATGATTAGGTTGGTCATAAAAGAAATAATTACAATCATAAATAATTTCCTCGTTAAGCTTGTCATCAAACTGATTGAATTAGCAATTCGCCTCGTGTTTAAATGTTCAAAAGAATAGCAATGCCTACCAAAAATAGTATTAAATATTTACAATAATAAATTTATATTTTTTAATTAATTTATTACAATCATGAAAATAAATTAGCTTATTATGACTTATCATGGTCTCATATGCAATCCAATTAAATGCTTAAAAATGTTGTAGGAAATGTAATTCAAGTAAAAGAGATACACAGCCCTATGATTCGACCTAACACAAATTTTAATTATAAAAATTAAATTTAATTCACATCAAATACAATTATAAACATTAAAATTAATTTTATTTCACATTTTTCACACTTTTCAATATTAAACTAAAATCTTTTTACATTAAATTTATAAAATAATTTTTTTTTATTCAAAATTTAACTCTCAAACCAAACGAAACCTACAAAACAAATAAAGTAAAGGCTAGATTTGAGATCTTAGCATTATAAGCAAAAGTAATTTGAGTGTTTTCAAGCTAGGATAATCCCAAGCAAGAGCTAGCCATCCTCGCAACAATGTATCCTCGCAACAATGTGCCAAACATCTATATACAAATCTATGAGAAAGAAAAAAGGTAAAATTTACATAATATTGTGCAATTTCAAAAAAAAATATTTTAGGCTTAGTTTGGTCGAAGAAAAAAAGATGATTTGAAAAAAAAAATATTTTTTTTTTTGAAAACAGATGTAAAGTAAAATAAGATAATTATATTAAAAACTATGTTAGATGTGAAATAAAAATAATTAATTTATTGAGAATTGTGTTAAAGGTGAAATAAAATTATTGTTTAAAGTTAAAATTTATATAAGATAAAATATAAAATAATATTTAAAATTTTTTAAATAAAATAAAATTTTTAATTATGACTAAAATTTTCACTTACCAAACGAGTTAAAAGGTAAAATAGAATAGTAGAGATGAAAAAGAAAGAGTTATGTAATGAGTAGGGAGAACAAAGAAATGAGAGATGCAATAGGGACTCAAACCTTTCAATCCATGAGAAGGATCAGCATCAACCGAGCAATAACCGAATCAACATAGCAGCGATAGTGACTCTAATCACTTAAGGTCTCGTTTGTTTGCCCATTTAAAATTAACCTAATTTAATTTTAACCAAACATATCACATCATTCATAAAATTTAATATTAAAAATTAACTTTATTTCACATTTTACACACATTACTAAAATAATAACTAACTTATATCACATTCCTCACATATCCTAACATAATAACTAACTTTATATAACATCCCTCACACACCCCAACATAATAACTAACTTTACTTCACATTATTCACAATTTTTAATAAAAAAATATTTTTATCCAAATTTAATTTTAACCTTGCAAACAAACAGACCCATTGTTAGTGACATCCAAGAGGAGCAGCAAGTACCCTTAACAGGTACAGTGGAAGCAGTAGGGAAGAGAGGAAGCGATGACAATGACTGAGTAACTCGAAAGGAAGTAGTAGCAACACAACCTTCAAGTTTGTCTTCAAATTAAAAAATTAACCTAGATTTTAACCTGATATATCACATCACACATAAAATTTAATATTAAAAATTAATTTTATTTAACATCCTACACGCAATACTAAAATAATAACTAACTTATATCACATCCCTCACATATCCCAACATAATAACTAACATTATTTCACATCATTTATAACTTTCAATAAAAAAATATCTCTATCTAAATTTATTTTTAACCTTGTTAAATTTAACTTTACAAACAAACAGACCTACTGACAACAACCTACGGTCAAGGTGGTAGTAGGGTTCCCTCCTAATTTGAAGGATGGAGAAAACCCTAAAAATAACTGAATCTCTCCATCAACACAACTATTTATAGTCAAATCCCTTCATTTTTAGCCATTAGATTATTTTAGAGTGATTTAATGGCTAAGATTAATAAAAGATTTTAAATTTATTTAAAGTTATTAGGTCTTTGATTTAAATGAGTCCACTAACTAACCCAAATGAAATCCAACATACAAAACAACAAAAAATGCCCAACCATATAAGTAATCCAAGCCTATAATAAAAGCATAGAATATTTTGCAAAGACAATAAAATAAAAAATGCACCGTAATAAAACTAAAATCTGTAAAATGTCGATACAATTCATCAGTAGTCATGCCCAGTGTCGCCGAAAGAGTCAATACCGAGATGCTCTACATCATAAGACCTCCAACTTACCACTCAAATCATCTTATCACCTAAATTTTAATAGGAATCTCATCCCATTGATCCCACAGATCATCAGTAAAATGATCCTATAACGAGCTCCAATGCTAATAGCCATGGTGGGTAAAACTAGCAAGAGATTAGATTTAAGATTTTAAAACTGCTCCATGTAAACTCAGTGAACTCATACAAAGAGAACAGAAATTTCATTGAACTTTAGAAATATTTGCTGCATTTAAACTATGAATTATCCAAAAACATGAAGAGCAAGTTCATTAGCATGCAAAAGGAAACATCACTAGCCTTGGAAGTTCAGCAATGTCATAAGAAGAACATATAATTAACTCCAGAAAAAAGTAAAACAGAGATTCAATAAGAAGCCCAAGAAAGCTAATGGGAAACGAAATAATCCAAGGAGATATAAGATACAGAAGATCTGAATGGAAGAGCCTCAACTTCACTTTCCCTGAGAGTGAGAAAGGTGGGGAGAATGCCCACACGAAGTTAGAACCAATTTGCAGCACGTCTACGGATAATTTTGCCCGCCAATCAATTTTATGGCCGATGCTGAAATTGAACGACACTGGTTCAAAGCTGGACTGATGTTTGCCGGTCCAATTCAGTCCAGAGACTCTTCGGTGACCCTTGTGGTCGTTTTTGACCTGCTGCTGCTTGACCCAAACAACTGCTAGATCACCTCAAATATGAGTCAAATACACCGAAACCCATACCTGACCGGGCATTCTCACCAACATAAAACATCCAAATACGAAACAACAATCCAACAAGAAAGTAAGAAAACCATATACAAAGTGCTATGAATGATATAATGCCCACAGGCAAAGATCGTATTAATGCTTCCAGCTAATTTGAACATACCCTGCATCATATTAACTGGCTTTGATCACTCACATTACTCCAAGGAGATGATCTAGCTGATCACTGCAATAGCTGGAAGCAACTTCTGAGAGTTCCAGTCGCCCTGTCCATTCTTCGCCTGGTTTTAAAGTAATTGACCTTTCGATGGCCGCAGCATCAACGCACAGCATCTGCTTGTACTCATCATCGCCGAGATCTGCCATTGACTTGGCTTTTTTCTCCCATGGATTCCACACAACTGCATAAAACATTATGTACCACTTACGGATTTTTTTATGTACACCAATCAACAAGATGTATCATGATTAAGTTAGATTTTCATAAGATTGGAGTAAGATATCCTCACCAACATCAGGAAGCCCTCCTTTTTTTATTATAAAGGTCCTCTTCTTTTCATGATCAAGAACAGCAATCACACTGGGTGCACTGAGATAAATCCGATCAACCTGCGAATTAGAGAAAAGCCTTCTACAAGTCATGGCCTGGTTGCAACAGCTCACTATCATTTGGCATGCAATCTCCATCATTGTGGTCCATTGTAAATCAATTGGGATAAATGTTAGTCCACTCGAAGAAATTTGGAAATAAAATACTGTGCCTCTGAACCTTTGTCTTACTATCCAAACAACTCATTTGTTGCTGGATTGGATTGGTGGGTCAGAAACATCCCAACTTAGCTCCACACAATATTTACACTTCAACATTGTTTTTTTTCTATCTAAAAAAAAAATCATAGTTTCCTTGTATTTCTCTCCAAATGTATATTAACAGTTACAACTCATTGTTTGAAATAAATGGCTCTAGCACTTGCTGACAAACTTTCTAACAACCCTACCTACTTGCATTTGATCCTCTTTGTACAATAAGTCATTGATCAGCCAAATTTGATGAATTAATGAAGTACAAAATGGCATTTATAGCATCCAACCTAATGAAGAGGAAGGCAGCCAGCATAATGAAAAATATCTTAAACAATTACCTCAGTCTCAAAAGTTATGGCATCTCCTTGTTCCGTAAAACGCTCTCTTTGGTGAAGGTTGTCTAGGTAGTCCAGTGTCTCCAAGCCTTCAATTCTCACTTCACTGTATCCATAGTTCATAACATAGAATATGGCAAGGAGATAATTATTCTTCACAAATCATATAATCTGATCATTAGCAGATTACAACCATACTACAAATCATTGGGCCTCCAAATTTCACATACCTGATGTCAGAGACAGACAAGTATGTGTGATATGCAATCGAGAAACTAAATGCCTTCCCATTGATATTCCTTATCCTTGATATCATTGTGAGATCGCCATCAATTGAAAGGGACACTTTCAGTCTGAATTCAAAACTGAAATGTGAAATATTTATTGACATCAACAATTTGAATATGTTAGTCTAATAGACAATACTATGATATCTTTCACGTTTGTCTTCCAAAAACAGCAAAGAGAAAGTTTAGAGCAACTGAAGATTGGACAAACAAGTAGTAACTGATAGGCCAAGTGGGGACACACATTTATTTTCTGTCTCCTTATTTTTATGTCATTTTGGCTATATTGCTTCTGTTTTGCAGTATATCAAACAATTCAACCCGTAAATGCTCATATCAATTATGTTTATTGGCATATTATTTATTGCAATCATTTCTTACTCGATAATTCATAACATGCACATCCATGGATCCCAAATGTAGGAGTTATTAAAGACTAGCCAGAGCAGTGTAGCGTTTCGAGAGGAGTCGAAATGTCGATAAGCTCATATTGCATTTGAAGAATTCCATCTTCCCGAGACAAATAGATTTCGCTCTAGAGGTGATAACTCTAGGACTTCAGAGTTCTGGGGATCTTATGATTTCCTACAAAGGCATGCCTCTGTAGTTAATTACTCATCCTCAATTAGAGAAATAGAACTTTTGATCAATAGGGAAGATTTCTTCATTACATTGATGACCTAGATTCAGGAACCAAGATGCTTGCATTTATGACGATTGCCATTTGAGCAAACCAATTGGCATAAATTTATCCAGTTGGGGTTTATCTACTTGTGACTTTTTTTTACCATCTCCTAATTCAGCTCATTGAGCATGGGATAAAGCGTATCGAGGACATGGCAGCCTGCTATCAAGGGGTAGGTGTCACAAATTTTTTTAAGAAAACTTAAAGTCTTTGGCTTTGATTTGACAATATACTTTTTATTTGCTCTCATCGATACATCACTTTATCCAGGCCACAATGAGCATCTTCTTTCAGCTAAGTATTTTTGAAAGGGAGATATGTTTCAGAAACTTCAATGCATGAGAAGACTGCATCAAAAATGACCTTCGATGGATAAGTGTTTTGTATCGAAAAATAACTTTCAATGGGATTGCTTCGAAAAGTCACACATGGTAAGATAATCCGAGGGAATAGGTTCAAAACTTTGGTTTGAAGAGGTTTTTTCGAAAAGATAGTTTCATCCCTCCCTTAAGCTTCACAAGAGGATAGGCTCGAAGGCTTTGGTTCGAATCAGAAGTGCCAAGTCTGCACCCCAACTGTCTTAGCCTTTAGAAATTTTATATCTTTAGCCTTATTTGAAAAAGGTGAAGGCCAGATGTCAAAAGGAGTTGCTGACCCAAGAATCATATTTGATTTTATTTTTTTTGAGGAGTTGACTAATGTCTGTGCGAGATAGGAGCTGGTGCTGACATGCATGCTATTTAGAGGCATCAAAAGAGCATCGAAAGACTCAACAAAGTTCATCATCATTTTTTCTCTATTTTAAATAGCATTTACCACGTAAGTCTGGAGTTCTGCAGCGATCCGCTAGAGATTTCTTGTTGATTTTGGGCAATCTTACCATTATATTGGCCAGAGGACAACATCTTCTTGTCATTTTTAAAACCTTACATTGTTCTAGCCCCTAAGTGAAATTTTAAACTTATGTTTCTTAGTTTATGGAAGCTTCTGTTAGCTCTATGGCGTCTCAATGAGCTCAAGACTTATATTGTCAGATCATTCTTAGAGACTGATCATGGCCAGAGTGAAGTTTTAGAATTCACTTAGGAGAGGGGAAGAGTTTAGAATCTACAACGGGAGAAATGGCTCACCAGTCACAAACCCTTCTCTTGCTTGTTGTTTTTCATCATGCAATTCAACACTTTAGAATTTTAGTCTTCTAGCTTTCCAGCAGTCGAAATAGCAGTAGCAGCCCCTTTACCAGTGGACTGGGGGGTATTTATTGGTGCCACTGGTGGTTGTTCTGTTATATTTTCGACTAAAGTCATGACTGATTCTGTCGAAATTATAATTCTTCGAAGATTATCTTATAGATGAAAAGATCTTAGTCTCGCAAAAGCTTCTATCTTAGCTTTTTTAAATCTTCCAAGACTCTGAGTCCATCGAAAGTACTAGGTCTATGATGTTGTTTAAAGCTTCATTTCATAGATGCCTTTGATTCATCTGAACCATTTTTTTCGAAGTCTCATTCCTTCGAAAATGGGAAAGTTTTAAAAATATTGAACCTTTCAAACGGTCATCTGGACCATTACTATTTCATTTTTGAAAACTTTTTAAGTGCAAACAAGCAGATTCCACATGCCCCTATTTGGATGGATCGAATCAGCATAGAATTAATCTAGTGGATCAAGCCAGATCAATCTCTTTCTTTTCAGTGTGTCAAGCTTGAATCAGGCTAATGAGTCAACGCTTCAGATTCCTCAGATTAATCATACAAAATGATAATAAAATATGTACAGATGTCATTAGGAGGATCCAAGCAAGATATATTGAGTGAAAAAATGCATCTATGTGATAAAAATATTCCACTTAAACTTCAAGGTAAATTCTCTATAATTATAGTAAGACTAACGATGACACATGATGCTGAAAATAGGCCTATAAAAAGGATATATACAAATAAAATAAGTGTTGTAAAAAATAAAAAATAAGATGGATAGTGAGTATACACGAAACAATAGAATAAGAAATGAGTATATTTATGAAAAAGTTGAAGTAGCATTAATTGAGGATAAACTCATATGGAGTTGACTTAGATGGTTTGAATAAATAAATCGTGGATCAATTGAAGCTCTAATAAAGAAAATTGAGTTATTCAATCTTACTCATATAAAAAGAGAAAAAGAGAAATAAAAAAAAATATAACAAGAAACTATAAGAAATAATCTTACACACTTATATCTAATGAAGATTTGTTAATTGATAGAGTGCAACAGAACAAAATATTATGTAGCCACCTAATAGAACAAAGTTTGGTTGTTATTGTTGTTGAGTCAATTTAATTATGACTAATAGAGCCTATTTAAGTAAGCCAATTAGTTATTTTAGTGTATTTACTAATTCTTATATTTATTTATTTTGGCATATTCCCACGTTATCCAAATAGAGTTATGATATTAATGACTTTCCTATTTATAGGATTAAAGTCTGAAAATATCAATTACTTCGATTAATAAAATAAAATTAATGTTCTTTAGTTCAATAGAAAAGATTAAGGCCTAGGACAAAATTACTAAACCCCTAATTTTATTTATTTATTATAGAAATTCAAATTTTTCACCAAAATTCTTAATATTTCATCATTATAGCCTTATATAATATGATTTATATCACCTTCAAGAAAGGGTTCAGAGGTGTTAGAAACCCCATCTTCTCCCTTAATTCACAGAAAATATTCTATGAATGTGAATTTATCTTGTAATGCCCATGAACTTTTCCACCTCATGCCAAAAAAAGCCTAAGGAGATCACGTACTGCCCCATCTCAAAAATACCTAGTTTTAATCGTTTCAATGAGTCTCTTCAATCATGATGCGAAAAAGCTAGGAACTGCAAGCCTTAGTGAAGTATCCCTTCACCATAGCATTATGCTACAGTGAAGAATCACGGGTTCTTATATTCATGAATTGCGTCCATCTTGCTTTTTTATTCCGAAAGTCTACACAGCTATGCTGGCCTCTACTTCTCTAAAATAATCTCTCCCATTACAGAAGAATCACTCGCTTTCTTCCCTCTACCTCAACAAACTGCAAGAATCTCTGGCACTTGTTCTTATCTCCTCGTTCTTTCCTCGCTCCATTTGGCAATGCTAAGCCTCAGACTAAGGTGTAACTTGTACTATTGAAATCTTAATTATCGCCCATTTTTCCTTTGTGCTTGATTGGGAATTTATTTTATTGCTCAATTGGGCAAACTTCAGTTTTTGATTAAGTGAAACTTATGGCCAAATTTATAATTGTGAGAATCCCAAATAAATTTGTTCAATACATGTGCGACTTTGAAAGATTTAGACTATCTTAATCTAATAGGTAAATTGTATTTTACTTTCAATGTAATTTTAATTTCAGCAATCACATGCAAGATTTTTCTAGATCGTTACATCATCAATTTTGCATCAACTTTGCTATCATATATGATAATTCTCCATGAAATAACTTGAACTGAAAATTGCATCTTATCTCACATCAGCTTATGATCTTACCGCATATTTGGTATTCTTTTCTATTTTTTTAACTAATGAAGACAATTCGGCCTATGCATGAACAAACCAGTGAAAGTTTTTTACATAATGCCATCTCAAATTTATCATCTTTGCAACAACAAACTTGATGAATTCTTTGTTGCCCTAAACTGAAATCCATGCAACATAGCACACATTACTTCAGAAGAACTTTTGTGCTTAACATACTAAACTAAAATCATAGCAACGTAAACAAGTGCTGCATACTGCAAGATAAAGCAAAAACAATACAAGACTACATGGAATCGATTAGATTACTTGACCAGAAATTTGATATTGATTAACAGAAACTTTACCAGTGAGGCCAACACTTGAGGTCATCGTCGGACGGCTTGAGTAGAAGATCAACAGAAACTTTGCCATCATTATCATCAGTTTTAAGAGCTGGAGGATCACGTTCAATACTCCATATTTTGTTCCTCGCAAATCCATGCTGCTCCAGCCCTCCACACTTTCCAAACTAAACAGGAATAAAGAAAGAATATCGTTGTAGCTTCTATCTAGTGTCTACCATAGAAGAACCTGATAGAGAATAAATGCTCAGTATACCTGAGGGAAGCAGATTGGAATCCCTCCTCTCATTGCCTTTGGTGGCTTAAAGATAGCCTGCATTTAGAATTCAAGACAAGCAAAACATGATTTACAAAGTCCTTTTTCTTACTGTTACTCTTATTATTCTTGTTATTATTGCTAATGTTGATAAAATTATCATTCCTTTCTTCTTAGCTTTTGGCAGAACATTCAGATTACTTTGCTACTAGTAAACAATAGTTCTTCACCCCGCTCATTCCGCCATGAGATCACCTGACCCCCATGCAAGCTAATCTGGAACAGTGATAACCAATCTCCATGAGAACATCTTGTTAGAGTATACAAATTCTTTAATCAAATGCGGCCACTGCAAGAGAACAGAGAAGGCAATGGCATCTTACCCTGGCAGAAGCTCCTCGCGGCACTCGAAGAACAACCTGCTCAATCCCATTCCAATCCTTGGTGACTTCCATTGAAGATCGCTGTTCTCAAACAGCTGCAGAATGACCCATCTCCACAAGTAACAGCTCAATGAAGGTGACTTAAAGCACCATCCCCATTGTCAAAGCTTTTAAATTTCTTGTGAAAAAAAGCCGTATATCTCGTGAACCTCCCACCAAATACTTCAAACTTGAGATTAAAAGCTTGACCAAGTTTTTTTTTTGAGAAGACGAAAGCCCAACACCTCGAACGCTATTCATTAATAACACATCAGTAACATCAAAAAAACAAAAAAAAAACACAACCGTCAGAAAAAACCCATGAAACCTAACACGCAACCTGCACTCAAGAAACTCAGTTCAAAAAGACGAATCACATCAGAGAGAACCACGACCAGTACACATGAGGGCTTCACGTGCGAGCGGAAGTGGAACGCCGCCACTGTTGCCTCACTGTTTCCTTACCCCCATTGATGGTACAGCGATTTTGCGACAGTAAATGCCTCACGCGGCAGTTTATGGCTGCTCGAATATGCAGGAAGAACATTTTATGAATCGACTTCATAATTATGTTGTGATATTTATGGGTATTTTGGCTTCATAGGAATAGTATATAGGTGGGGCCATTAACTGTTCGATTTTGAGCCTGACTTGAGCTTAAAATTAAATTGAAAATTTTTAATTCAATTGATCCAAAATATGAATAAAAAAAATTAAATCAAACGTTGATTTGAGCTAGACCTGACTTGTTTATTGTCGATTCAAGCTAGCAAAAACTTGCTTGACTTTGAATTAATTTTTAATCTTTTAGTAAAAATTTTAATTATAAATGACTATATTTATTAAACCAAATTAAATTATACTACTATCTCGATCTAATCATTAGAAATAAAAATAAAAAATTAATTAACAATTGGCACGATTTGAACAAAAATCACGAAGAAAATTCTAATATATTAATTCATTAAGTTACTGCAAAACACTGAACATAATAAAATAAGTTATAAATATATTTAATTATTTTTTTAATTGATCAAATGTCAAGCTAGCTCGATCCAATCTTACACCGTCCTAAAATTGGATTAATAAAAATTTCGAGCCATAAAAATAACTCGTTACTCTGCTCTTGGATTAAGTCAATCTCGACTCGATTCAAAATGTGATCTAACATTCAATTGATTTTCTATTTTTGAGCCAAGTTAACAGCCTTACGCATAGCCCCTACAATCTTATAAAAAATTTAGAGTGTTATGTGAAGATTACGGTGAAGAAATAGTATTGTTCTACTTTTACTCGTTGTACCAACCACTAATACGAGCTTAAATCCAAGTTAAGTCGCACTCAATTCACACATTAATGGAGCACCAACCACCACAAAAGAGTTTTTTTCTCTTTAATTTTATCATTGTTTGTTTGTATAGTTTACTTTTAATAAAATAAATTAATTTAAACAAGAATATTTTCTCATTAAGAATTATGTATAATGTTAAATAAAATTGTAATTATATATATTTAGTTTAGATGTGTCAAAAAAATATGATATAAATTAAATTTTTATTTAAAAAATATATTTTATAAAATATTTAAATTTATGTATAATGTTATATATATAAATACTGATTTCTGTATATAAAAAAATTTATGATTATTTTTAATTATAAAAAAATTAAATATATATACATATTTTATATTTATTATGCACAAATTTTAATATTAAATAATCATTATATTTTATATTTAACATAAATTTTAATAAATAAATTATTTTTTTTAATTTGTATTAAATAAATTTAATATAATTAACTCAATTTATTTTATATTATATATATTTTTTAAAATAAATTAAAAAATTCAAACAAATGTTTTTTTTTATACTCTAACCGAACAGGTAATAGAGAAGAGTAGGAGCTTCAAAGAAGGCCGCCCATCTCTACAAATGATCATCACCAAAAAACCGTCGCCATGCTCCACTCCCCCATCGCACAGATCTCAAAGATTACGACAGTGCTCAAAATGGGGATTGGGGATGGTGAGAAGATTGTGAAGGAAAAACGAGAAATTATTGCATCTAGATGGAGCAGCATCCGGATGCAAATTAGAGGCCGCCACGTGTGTAATACAGACGGGTCCGGGTACACATGACGGCCTCTGATTTGCATCTGAATGATGCTCCATCTATATGCAATAATTTCTTAGGAAAAATAGAGACTCATTCTAAATTTCTGACACGCATCTCGAGCTTTGCAGAGGGGATGTGCACATCCTACGACCCCCAATGGTCGACATTCAAATGGTCTGAAGCACTTCGGCGGCTTGCGAACATGAACCAGAGTCCAGAGACGGGCTTTCTGTTGACCGACGGTGAGCGGACCTCGCCTTGGGCTTGGGCCTTTGCTGAATTGACAGGTTGGCCGAGGTATGTGCACGAGATCATGTGAGGCGCAGTGCCCCTGCTTCTCCGGGGAGAGCTTGGACGTAAGCTTGCCCAAGTCTCTAGCGGGTGAAGTTCAGCGCGACCGCCGGCGACGAAAGAAAGCAGCCAGAGAAAGCCGGAACGGCTCAAGCTAGAAAGCAGAGCGTCGGACGTGGTCCTGACTCCACTGATGTCAAGACCGATTGGGCCCATGGGTCGACCCGCGTTGTGCGCTCGGGCTGCGCCAGTTGTAAATGGGTCGGATATTGACCCGTTAAGATTAAAAATTCGAACAAAAAATATAGTTAATTGATACATTTTATTTAGCATTTATTTGATCTGATTTGTTATCTTTTTCGAGTCAGATCATAGATTGACCATGGCTCATTAATATCAGGCACGTCTGAGTTACCATAAATAGCTTAATTTTTGCCGAATGTTTATCTACATCCATGTATACTTTTTTGAGAAATTATTTAAAAAATAAAAAAAGATATCATATTTTGAAAATATTTAAACTAAATTTCTTCTATTTTTCTTCTTTTTTTATATCTAATTCAGTAAATCGTTGCAAATTATTACCCGCATTGCTCCTAACACCTTGTTTTCCTAGTAGGCACTAATAGCCGCATCCTTAGGCCTAATTTGTTTGCCCATTTAAAATTAATCTAATTTAAATTTAATCAAATATATCTCATCACACATAAATTTAATAATAAAAATTAACTTTATCTTACATCTTACGCACATTATTAAAATAATAACTAATTTATATCACATCCATCACATATCTCAACATAAACCCAAACCCTAAATCCTAAACCCTAAACCCTAAACCCTAAACCCTAAAACCCTAAACCTTAACCCCTAAACACCTAACCTCTAAACCTTAAACCCTAAACCCTAAAACCCTAAACCCTAAACCCTAAAACCCTAAACCCTAAACCCTAAAACCTAAACCCTAAACAGTAAACCCTAAAACCTAAACCCTAAACCCTAAACCCTAAACTCTAAATCCGAAAACCCTAAACCCAAAACCCTAAACACTAAACCCTAAACCTTAAAACCCTAATTGAATACTCACACAATTGCTTGTATTCAGTTAAAATAAGTTATTATGCAATGAATTGAACTCTAAATACTTGTACTCTACTTGAATACAATGTAATGCAATGAATAGCAGAAAAAACATCACTATTCAACACAAATTTATTGATATGTTATAAATCATATACTAAAAGAGTCTATTATTTTAAAATTGATCAATATACTGACAAATAAATGTGTAATTATAGGTATTAAATTAAAACGCAATCAAATGTTCCTAATAGAATGCTAAATATCAATTTTCGATTGAAATACGTCAATATAACAAATATTAGGTGTGTAATCAGAGTATTATATTTAAAAACCTTCATATAGACAAGATTAAAGCAAAATAGCATATATTCTCTTCAAATATCTTAAAAACTAATTGAATACTCACACAATTGCTTCTATTCAATTAAAATAATTTATTATGTAATGAATCGTACTCTAAATACTTGTACTCAACTTGAATTCAACGTAATGCAATGAATAGCTGCAAAAACATCACTATTCAACTTAAATTCTTTTATATGACATTAACAGATCCTAAAAGAGCCTATTCTCTTAAAATTGATCAATATACTGACAAATAGATATGTAATTATTAGTATTACATTAAAACGCAATCAAATGTCCCAAATATATTGCCAAATATCAATTTTCGATTGAAATACGTCAATATAATAAATATTAGGTGAGTAATCAAAGTATTATGTTTAAAAACCTTCATATAAACAAGATTTAAGTAAAATAGCATATATTCTCTTCAAATATCTTAAAAACTAATTGAATACTCACACAATTGCTTGTATTTAGTTAAAATAATTTATTATGTAATGAATCATACTCTAAATATTTGTACTCAACTTGAATTCAACGTAATGCAATGAATAGCTGCAAAAATAATATTATTCAACTCCAATTCATTGATATAACATAAATAATATCCTAAAAAAGTCTATTATCTTAAAATTGATCAATATACTGACAAATAAATTTATAATTATAGGTATAATATTAAAACGTAATCAAATAACCCTAATAGGTCGCCAAATATCAATTTTCGATTGAAATACATTAATATAGCAAACATTAGGTGTGTAATCATTGTATTATGTTTAAAAACCTTCATATAGATAATATTAAAATAAAATAGCATATATTCTTTTCAAATATCTTAAAAACTAATTGAATACTCACACAATTGCTTGTATTCAGTTAAAATAACTTATTATGCAATAAATTGTACTCTAAATACTTGTACTCAACTTGAATTCAATGTAATGCAATAAATAGCTGCAAAAACATTACTATTCAACTTAAATTTTCTTTTATATGTCATTAGTCAGATCCTAAAAGAGCTTATTCCCTTAAAATTGATCGATATACTAACAAATAGATGTGTAATTATTGGTATTACATTAAAATGCATTCAATTGTCCCTAATATATCGCCAAATATCAATTTTCAATTGAAATACATCAATATAGCAAACATAATGTGTGTAATCAGGGTATTCGATTAAAAAACTTTCATATAGACAAGATTAAAATTAAATAGCATATATTCTCTTCAAATACCTTAAAAACTAATTAAATACTCACATAATTGCTTTTTTTCGGTTAAAATAACTCTTAGAATTGGTCAATATACTGACAAATAGACGTGTAATTTTAGATATAACATTAAAACGTAATCAAATGACCCTTATAGGTCGCCAAATATCAATTTTCGTTTGAAATACATCAACATAGCAAACATTAGGTGTGTAATTAGAGTATTATGTTTAAAAACCTTCATATAGACAAGATTAAAGCAAAATAGCATATATTCATTTCAAATATCTTAAAAACTAATTGAATACTTACACAATTGCTTGTATTCAGTTAAAATAACTTATTATGCAATGAATTATACTCTAAATACTTATACTCAACTTGAATTCAACGTAATGCAATAAATAGCTGCAAAAATATCGCTATTCAACTTAAATTCTTTTATATGTCATTAGTCAGATCCTAAAAGAGTCAATTCTCTTAAAATTGATCGATATACTAACAAATAGATATGTAATTATTGGTATTACATTAAAATGCAATCAACTGTCCCTAATATATCGTCAAATATCAATTTTCAATTGAAATACATCAATATAGCAAACATAATGTGTGTAATCAGGGTATTCGATTAAAAACACTTTCATATAGACAAGATTAAAATTAAATAGCATATATTCTCTTCAAATACCTTAAAAATTAACTGAATACTCACACAATTGCTTTTGTTTGGTTAAAATAACTCTTAGAATTGATCAATATACTGACAAATAGACGTGTAATTATAGGTATAACATTAAAATGTAATCAAATGACCCTTATAGGTCGCCAAATATCAATTTTCGATTGAAATACATCAATATAGCAAACATTAGGTGTGTAATCAATGTATTATGTTTAAAAACATTCATATAGATAAGATTAAAGTAAAAATAGCATATATTCTCTTCAAATATCTTAAAAACTAACTGAATACTCACACAATTGCTTGTATTCAGTTAAAATAAGTTATTATGCAATGAATTGTACTCTAAATACTTGTACTCAACTTGAATTCAACGTAATGCAATGAATAGTTTTAAAAATATCACTATTCAACTTAAATTCTTTTATATGACATTAATCAAATCCTTAAAGAGCATATTATCTTAAAATTGATCGATATACTGACAAATAGACGTGTAATTATAAGTATTATAATAAAATCCAATCAAATGTACCTAATAGATCGCCAAATATCAATTTTCAATTGAAATACATCAATATAGGAAATATTAGGTGTGTAATCAGAGTATTATATTTAAAAACCTTTATATAGACAATATTAAAATAAAATAGTATATATTCTCTTCAAATATCTTAAAAACTAATTGAATACTTACACAATTGCTTGTATTCAATTAAAATAACTTATTATGCAATGAATCGTAATTTAAATACATGTACTCCACTTGAATTTAACGTAATGCAATGAATAGCTGCAAAAATATCACTATTCAACTTAAGTTCATTGATATGTCATAAATCAGACCTTAAAAGAATCTATTCTCTTGCAATTTATCGATATACTGAGAAATAGATGTGTAATTATAGGTATTACATTAAAACGCAATCCAATGTCCCAAATATATTGCCAAATATCACTTTTCCATTGAAATACATTAATATTACAAACATAACATGTGTAATAAGGCATTCTGTTAAAAACCTTCATATAAATAAAATTAAAGTCAAATAGCATATAATCTCTTCAAATACCTAAAAAACTAATAGAATACTCACACAATTTCTTGTATTCGGTTAAAATAACTCTTAAATTTGATCGATATATTGACAAATAGAAGTGTAAGTATAAGTATTACATTAAAACACAATCAAATGTCCCTAATAGATCGTCAAATATCAATTTTCGATTGAAATACGTCAATATAGCAAATATTAGGTGTGTAATCAAAGTATTATGTTTAAAAACATTCATATAGACAAGATTAAAATAAAATAGCATATATTCTCTTCAAATATCTTAAAAACTAATTGAATACTCACACAATTGCTTGTATTCAGTTAAAATAACTTATTATGCAATGAATTGTACTTTAAATACATGTACTCCACTTGAATTCAACGTAATGCAATGAATAGCTGCAAAAATATCACTATTCAACCTAAGTTCATTGATATGTCATAAATCAGACCCTAAAAGAGTTTATTATCTTGCAATTGATCGATATACTGACAAATAGATGTGTAATATTAGGTATTACATTAAAACGCAATCCAATATCCCTAATATGTTGCCAAATATCACTTTTCGGTTGAAATACATTAATATAGCAAACATAACATGTGTAATAAAGGCATTCTGTTAAAAATCATTCATATAGACAAGATTAAAGACAAATAGCATATATTCTCTTCAAATACCTAAACAATTAATTGAATACTCACTCAATTGCTTATATTCGGTTTAAATTACTCTTAAAATTGATCGATATACTGACAAATAGAAGTGTAATTATAGGTATTACATTAAAACACAATCAAATGTCCCTAATAGATCGCTAAATATCAATTTTCGATTGAAATACGTCAATATAGCAAACATTAGGTGTGTAATCAGAGTATTATGTTTAAAAACCTTCATATAGACAAGATTAAAGTAAAATAGAATATATTCTCTTCAAATATCTTAAAAACTAATTGAATACTCACACAATTGCTTGTATTCAGTCAAAATAACTTATTATGCAGTGAATCGTACACTAAATACTTGTACTCAACTTGAATTCAACGTAAGGCAGTGAATGGCTACAAAAATATTACTATTCAACTCAAATTCATTAATATGACATAAATAGTATACTAAAAAAGTCTATTATCTTAAAATTGATCAATATACTGACAAATGAATGTGTAATTATAGGTATAACATTAAAACGTAATCAAATGACCCTTATAGGTCGCCAAATATCAAATTTCGATTGAAATACATCAATATAGCAAACATTAGGTGTGTAATCATTGTATTATGTTTAAAAACCTTCATATATATAAGATTAAAGTAAAATAGCATATATTCTCTTCAAATATCTTAAAAACTAATTGAATACTCACAAATTGCTTGTATTTAGTTAAAATAACTTATTATGCAATGAATTGTACTCTAAATACTTGTACTCAACTTTAATTCAACGTAATGCAATGAATAGATGCAAAAATATCACTATTCAACTTAAATTCTTTTATATGTCTTTAATTAGATCCTAAAATAGACTATTCTCTTAAAATTGATCAATATACTGAAAAATAGATGTGTAATTATTGGTATTACATTAAAACGCAATCAAATGTCCCTAATATATTGCCAAATATAATGTGTGTAATCAGGGTATTCTGTTAAAAAATTTTCATATAGAGAAGATTAAAATTAAATAGCATATATTCTCTTCAAATACCTTAAAAACTAATTGAATACTCATACAATTGCTTTTATTTGGTTAAAATAACTCTTAAAATTAATCAATAAACTGACAAATAGACGTGTAATTATAGGTATTACATTAAAACGTAATTAAATATCCTTAATAGAATGCTAAATATCAATTTTCAATTGAAATACGTCAATATGACAAACATTAGGTCTGTAATCAGAGTATTATGTTTAAAAACCTTCATATAGACAAGATTAAAGCAAAATAGTATATATTCTTTTCAAATATCGTAAAAACTAATTGAATACTCACACAATTG
>KZ451974.1:1910896-1941680 GCA_002786265.1 Apostasia shenzhenica | reverse complement strand
TCTATTCTCTTTAAATTGATCGATATACTGACCAATAGATGTGTAATTATAGGTATTACATTAAAACGCAATCAAATGTCCCTAATACATCGCCAAATATCAATTTTCGATTGAAATACATCAATATAGAAACATAACATGTGTAATCAGGGTATTCTGTTAAAAAACTTTCATATAGACAAGATTAAAGTCAAATAGCATATATTCTCTTCAAAAATCTTAAAATCTAATTGAATACTCACACAATTGCTTGTATTCGGTTAAAATAACTCTTATAATTGATCAATATACTGACAAATAGACGTGTAATTATATGTATTACATTAAAACACAGTTAAATGTCCCTAATAGATCACCAAATATCTATTTTCGATTGAAATACCTCAATATAGCAAATATTAGGTGTGTAATCAGAGTATTATGTTTAAAAATCATCATATAGACAAGATTAAAGTCAAATTGCATATATTCTCTTCAAATATAATAAAAATTAATTGAATACTCACACAATTGCTTGTATTCTGTTAAAGTAACTTATTATGTAATGAATCGTACTCTAAATACTTGTACTACACTTGAATTCAACGTAATATAATGAGTAGCTGCAAAAACATAACTATTCAACTTAAATTTTTTGATATGTCAATAATCTGACCCTAAAAGAGTCTATTCTTTTACGATTGATCGATATACTGACAAATAGACGTGTAACTATAGGCATTACATTAAAACACAATCAAATATCCCTAATAGATCGCCAAATATTAATTTTCAATTGAAATACGTTAATATAGCAAACATTAGGTTTGTAATCATAGTATTATATTTAAAAACCTTCATATAGACAAGATTAAAGTAAAATAACATATATTCTCTTCAAATATCTTAAAAACTAATTGAATACTCACACAATTGGTTGTATTCAGTTAAAATAACTTATTATGTAATGAATAGTACTCTAAATACTTGTACTCAACTTGAATTCAACGTAATACAATGAATAGCTACAAAACATCACTGTTCAACTTAAATTCTTTGATATGTCATTAATCAGACCCTCAAAGAGTCTATTCTCTTAAAATTGATCGATATACTGACAAATAGACATGTAATTACAGGTATTACATTAAAACGCAATCAAATGTCCCTTATAGATCGCCAAATACAAATTTTCGATTGCAATACATCAATATAGCAAACATTAGATTTGTAATCAGAGTATTATGTTAAAAAACTTTCATATAGAAGAGATTAAAGTCAAATTGCAAAAATTCTCTTCAAATACCTTAAAAACTAATTGTATACTCACACAATTGCTTTTATTTGGTTAAAATAACTCTTAAAATTGATCAATATACTGACAAATAGACGTGTAATTATAGGTATTACATTAAAAAGTAAGTAAATATCCTTAATAGGATGCCAAATATCAATTTTCGATTGAAATACGTCAATATAGCAAACATTAGGTCTGTAATCAAAGTATTATGTTTAAAAACCTTGATATAGACAAGATTAAAGCAAAATAGCATATATTCTTTTCAAATATCGTAAAAACTAATTGAATACTCACACAATTGCTTGTATCTAGTTAAAATAACTTATTATGCAATGAATCATACTCTAAATACTTGTACTCCACTTGAATTCAATATAATTTAATGAATAGCAGCAAAAACTTTAATATTCAACTCAAATTCATTGATATGTCATAAATTAGACCCTAAAAGAGCCTATTCTCTTACAATTGATCAATATACTAACAAATAGACGTGTAGTTATAAGTATTACATTAAAATCCAATCAAATGTACCAAATAGATCGCCAAATATCAATTTTCAATTGAAATACGTTAATATAGTAAACATTAGGTGTGTAATCAGAGTATTATGTTTAAAACCTTCATATAGACAAGATTAAAATAAAATAGCATATATACTCTTCAAATATTTTAAAAACTAATTGAATACTCACACAATTGCTTGTATTCAGTTAAAATAACTTATTATGCAATGAATCATACTCTAAATACTTATAATCCACTTAAATTCAATGTAATGCAATGAATAGCTACAAAAGTATTACTATTCAACTCAAATTCATTGATATGTCATAAATCATTTCCTAAAAGAGTCTATTATCTTAAAGTTGATCAATATACTGATAAATAAATGTGTAATTATAGGTATTACATTAAAACGCAATGAAATGTCCCTAATAGATCGCCACATATCATTTTTTGACTGAAATACATAAATATACTAAATATTTGGTGTGTGATCAGAGTGTAATGTTAAATAACTTTATATAGATATGACTGATGTCAAATTGCTTATATTCTCTTCAAATACAATAAAAACTAATTGAATATTCACACAATTACTTGTATTCAGCTAAAATAACTTATTATATAATGAATCAAACTCTAACTGCTTATACTCCACTTGAATTCAATGTAATTTAATGAATTGCGGCAAAAACATTATTATTCAACTCAAATTCATTGATATGACATAAATCAGACCCTAAAAGAGCCTATGTTCTTAAAATTGATCAATATACTGATAAATAGAAGTGTAATTATATGTATTATATTAAAACGCAATCAAATGACCCTAATAGATCGTCAAATATCAATTTGCCATTGAAATACATCAATATAGCAAATGTTAGGTGTGTAATCGTAGTATTATGTTTAAAAACCTTCATATAGACAAGATTAAAGTAAAATAGCATATATTCTTTTCAAATATCTTAAAAATTAATTGAATACTCACACAATTGCTTGTATTCAGTTAAAATAACTTATTAGGCAATGAATTGTACTCTAAAAATTTGTACTCAACTTGAATTCAATGTAATGCAATAAATAGCTGCAAAAATATTACTATTCAACTCAAACCTAGTATTCAATTGATATGTAATATGTTGATGTTTAAATTCTAGTATTTATTTTAAATACATTGATAAGTTATTGAATAGTTATTTATTTGTAAATATTTAGTTAAAATAACTTGATTTGTAATGATTTGATCTTGAATTGTGTGTACATAGCTTAATGTCATTGATATAACTGTGTGTAGTTGTACAATTCCCACTATTTTTTTTCATATATAGAGATATGTAACAAATTAGTTTATAAAGGTATTTATTCAGTTGAAACGCATCGATATACAATAAAATAGTTGTACAATTACTAGTGTTAAGCAAAAATATTGTGATATGTATTAAATTTGTCTCTAAATATTTATATTCATTTGAAATAAGTCAATATGGCATATATAATTTATGTAATTATGAGGATTATATTAAAATATATTGATATAAAATAAATCGATGAGTAAATATTAATATTATATTCAAATATATTGAGAATCATCGAACAATCGTACATTTGCTAATATTCAGTTAAGATAACTTGATATGTATTTAATCGAATTGTAAATGTTCATATTCAGTATAACTTCAGTATTATAGTAGTTTGCACTTTTATAGATATCATTATTCTATTGAAATATTTTTATATATAATAAATCAGTCTCTCAAAGCCTCATTTAGTTGAAATATATTGATATACAATTAAATAGTTGCTTAATTGTTGGTATTGAGTTAAACTACCATGATATATATAAAATTTGTCTCTAAACATGTTATTTTGTTGAAATAAGTTGATATAAGTTGTATAAGTAATATGATTGTGAGTGTACGTTAAAAGGCGGTGACATGAAATAAAAAGATGTATAAATGCTTGTTTTTTGTTCAAATACTTTGAAAAATTCTCAGGTAGTCGTATTATTGTCAGTATTCACATAAAAAACTTAATACATAACGAATCAGTCTCTAAATGTTTGTATTCAACTAAAATTTATATAATTGCTAGTATTAAGTTAAAATATGGAAGATATGTATCAAATCAGTCTCTAAATATTTATATTCAGTTGAAATAAGTAAATATTGCACATATAAGTTTTGTAATTATGAGAATTATGTTAAACAACTTTGACATAAAATAAATTGATCTGTATATGCTAATATTATATTCAAATACAATGAGAAATCATCGAACAGATGTACACTGGCTAGTATTCAATTAAGATAACTTGATATATCTTTAATCAAATTGTAAACTTTATTGATAAAGTAGTGAGCACTTATATAATTGTCACTATTCTTAGTAAACTTTATATGTAATACATTAGCAATTATATTAAAAATTGTAAACTTTATATGTAATACATTAGTCTCTAAAATCATCTATTTAGTTGAAATACATTAGTATTCAATTAAATAGTCGCTAAATACTAGTATTAAGTTAAAATACCTTGATAAGAAATCGTTCTCTATTAAAATAAGTTGTTATAAGTTGTATAAGTAGTATGATTTTGAGTGTTAGGTTAAATTGCAGTAATATGAAATAAAAAGATGTATAAATACTTATTTTCTGTTCAAATACTTTGAAAAATCCTCGGATAGTCATATAATTGTTAGTATTCAAAAAACATAACTTAATATGTGGCCAATCGGTCTCTAAATATTTGTACTCAGCTAATTTTTTATAATTACTAGTATTATGCTAAAATATCTAAGATATATACCAAATCAGTCTTTAAATATTTATATTTAATTGTAATAATCATATATAAGTTATGTAATTATGAGAATTATATTAAAAACTCTGATATAAAATAAATCGACATGTAAATGCTAATAGTTTATTCAAATATATTGAAAAATTATTGAATAATCATACATTTGCTATTATCAGTTATGATAACTAGAAATGTCATAAACTGAACTTGCAAATCTGTGTATTTAGCTTAACTTCATTAACATCGTAGTGCGAACATATATATAGATATATCATATAATTGTTAGAATTCACATAAAATAACTTAATATATAATTAATCGATCTCAAAATGTGTGCACTCAGCTAAAATTGATTGATATAAGGATGAATAGGTTTGCTAAGTTCAAATACAATGATATTTAATAAAAGCTTTTTTACAGTTGAAATACATGGACATACTATAAATTGTTGTATAATTACTTTATTAAGTTGAAATAACTAGCTCTGTGTCATAAAGTCTTCGATATAATAATGAATATGTGCATAACAACTATTGTTTAGTTAGAGTACATTGATATGTAATAAATTAATTTTTAAAAGCTTGTATTTAGATGAAACAATTTGATATACTATTAAATAGTTGTATAAAAACTGGTATTAAGTTGCTACACCTTAGAATGTATCGACTCGGTCTTTAAATACATGAATTTAGTGTAAATGATTCGATATAACATCTAAGTTTCATAATTGCGAACATTACCTTAAAATGTCTTGATATATATTAAATTGATGTCTTATTGCTAGTATTCTTCACAAATACATTGCAAAATTATCGAATAATCATATAATTATAAGTATTGAATTAAAATAACTTGCATGTAACAAATTGGTTTCTAAATTCATTTATTAAACTTAAATTCATCAATATAGCAATAAATTATTATAATATTACCACTGTTATTTCAAATACTATAATAGGTAATAAAGTAGTCACCAAAAGTGTGAATTCAATTAAAATACGTCGATACATAATAAAATAGCTGTATAGTTATTAGTATTAAGCGAAAATACCTTGATATGCTACAAATTGATCTCTAATTGTATTAATTCGTACAAAATACATCGATACAACATATATGAGTTGTATAATTTAGAAAATTAAGCGAAATTATGTTAATATGGAATAAAACGATGTCTAAATGCTCTTATTTTGTTAAACTATATTGAGAAATCATTGAACTGTCGTATAATTACTTATATTCAGTTGAAATAGCTTCATATATAATGAATTAATCTTTAAATATATGTATTCCACTTAAAGTCATCAATATAGTAATGAATAGATATATATAATTGCTACTACACTATTCAAATATATTGATATCTAAAAAATTAGCCTTCGAAAGCACTTAATGAGTCGAAATACATTGATGTACTATTATTAATTTGTTGTCGGTAGCAATGAATAGTTGTCTTATTGCTACTGCTTTTTTCAAATACTATAATGGGTAACAAATCAGTCTCTAAAAGTGTGTATTCAGATAAAATACAGCAATACATGATCAAAACTTTGTATAATTGCTTGTATTAAGTTAAAATATCTTAATATATTTTGAATCGATTTCTATGTACATTTATTAATTTAAAATACATCAATAAGATATGTATGAGTTGTGTAATTTGGAGAATTAAGCTAAAATAAGTTAATTTGCCATAACTTGATGTCTAAATTCTCTTGATTTACTAAAATATATTGAGAAATTATTGTGCAGTTATATAACTACTAGTATTCAATTAAAATAACTTGAAATATCACGAATCAATCACCGAATGCATCTATTTCTCTTGAATTCATCGATATAGCAATGAATAAGTATATAATTGGCACCGTAAGTCGAATATGCGCATATGTAATAGAATAGGGTAAAAACAAATTATCATTGTTGTACAATTAAATAGTTGCTACTATTCTTTTGAAATATCTTTATATGTAATAAAGTAGTCTCTAAAAGCATCTATTTTGTTGAAATACATTATTGTACAATTAAATAGTTGTTTAATTTCTGACGTTAAGTTAAAATACTTTGATACATATAAATTCGATCTCCAAATATGTGAATTCTGTTAAAATAAGTTAATATAAGTTGTATAAGTAGTATGATTGTGAGTGTTAAGTTAAAACACACTGATATGAAATAGAAAGATGTATAAATACTTATTTTTTGTTCAAATACTTAAAAAATACTCTGATAGTCATATAATTATTAGCTAAATTATTTAATAAATTAGAGTTTAAAAGCTTTTATACAGCTGAAATACATGGACATACTTTTAGTTGTTGTATAATTTCTTTATTAAGTTGAAACAACTAGCTGTGTGTCGAATCTGTCTGTAAATACGTGTTTTCAGCTTAAATTCTTTGATATAATAATGAATGTGCATAACTACTATTGTTCAATTATAATACATTGAGATATTATGAATTAGATTTTAAAAACTTGTGTTCAGATGAAAAAGTTTGATAGACTTTTAAATTGCTGTATAAATACTGGTATTAAGTTCCCATACCTTGGAATGTATCGACTCGGTCTCTAAATATGTGTAATTGATTCAATTAACATCTAGAATTTGCATAATTGTGAGCATTATAATAAAATGCTTCGCTATATATTAAATTGATGTCTTCTTACTAGTATTCTTCACAAATATATTGAAAAATCCTTGAATCATCGTATACTTATAAGTACTCAATTAAAATAACATGCGTGCAACAAATCAACTTCTAAATGCATGAATTAAGTTTAAATTCATCAATATAGTAATGAATAATTATCTAACTATAATTACTTTTTTCAAATACTATAATAGGTAACAAATTAGTCTTAAAAGTATGTATTCAATTAAAATATATCGATAATGATACAATAATTGTGTAGTTGTTAGTATTAAGCAAAAATATGTTGATATGCTAAGAATCGATCTCTAGGTATATTTATTCATTCAAAATACATCGATACAACATATGAGTTGTATAAACTGGAGAATTAAGCTAACTTGTGTTAATATGTAATAAGTCGACGTCTAAATACTCTTATTTTGTTAAAATGTCTTGACAAATCATTGAATAGTCATATAATTACTTATATTCAGCTAACATAGCTTCATATGAATAAATTGATCTCTAAATGTTTGTATTCCACTTAAATTCATCGGTATAGTAATAAATAAGATAATTAATTACTACTATTCTATTTAAATATATTTATATCTAAGAAATTAGTCTCTGAAAGCACTTAATGAGTCGAAATACATTGATGTACTATTAATATATTATTGTTGGTAGTAATGAATAGTTGTCTTATTGCTACTATTCTTTTCAAATACTATGATAGGTAACAAATTTGTATAATTGCTTGTATTAAGTTAAAATTTCTTGATATATTTTGAATCTATCTTTATGTATGTTTATTAATTTAAAATACATCGATAAAACATGTATGAGTTGTGTAATTTGGAGGATTAAGCTAAAATAGGTTAATTTGCCATAACTTGATGTCTAAATGCTCTTGACATGCTAAAATATATTGAGAAATCTTTGTGCAGCCGTATAATTTCTAGTTTTCAATTAAAACAACTTGAAATGTAACGAATCAATCTCTGAATGCGTGTATTCCACTTGAATTCATCGATATTGCAATGAATATTAATATAATTGGCACTGTAAGTTCAAATATACTGATATGTAATAGATGAGTGTTAAAACAAATTATCAAGTTAAAATACATCGATGTACAATTAAATTGATATATAACTACCGGTATTACGTTACAATATGGCGATACCTATCGAATCGATCTCTAAGTATATTTATTCTGTTTAGATACACCAATAAAACATATATAAGTTTCATAATTATGAGAATTAATTTAAAATACCTTGATATGTCATAATTTAATGTTTAAATTATAGTATTTCCTTTAAATACATTGATAAGTCATCGAATAGTTATTAATTTGCATTATTTGTAATGATTCGTTCTCAAATTGTGTGTACTCTTATTAATGTCATCGATATAGCTGTGTGTAGTTGTATAATTGTCGCTATTTTATTCATATGTAGAGATATTTTTATCTGTTGAAATATTTATATTTGTTACTATCTATCTGTTGAAATATTTTTATATATAATAAATTAGTCTATGAAATTGTCTATTTTGTTGAAATACATTGATATACAATTAAATAGTTTTTTAATTACTGGTATTGAGTTAAGCTGCTATGAGATACATGAAATTAGTCTCTAAATATGTGTATTCTGTTGAAATAAATTGATATAAGTTGTATAAGTAATATAATTGTGAGTGTTATGTTAAAACGTAGTGATATGAAATGAAAAAATGTATAAATACTTATTTTCTGTTTAAGTACTTTGAAAAATCCTCGAATAGTCGTATAATTATTAGTATTGACATACAATAATTTAGTATGTAATAATTGGTCTTTAAATATTTATACTCAACTAAAATTTATATAATTGCTAGTATTAAGCTAAAATATCTAAGATATATATCAAATCAGTCTTTAAATATTTATATTTAGTTGTAATAAGTCAATATAGTATATATGAGTTATGTAATTCTGAGAATTACATTAAAAGCCTTTGATATAAAATAAATCGATGGGTAAATGCTAATAGTTTATTGGAAATACGCTGAAAAATCTTCAAATAGTCATACATTAGTCATTATTTAGTTAAGATAACTTGATATGTAATAAAGCGAATGGCAAATGTGTGTATTTAGCTCAACTTCATTAACATAACAGTGAAAACATATATAATTGCCTATATTCTATTTAAATATATTGATATGTAATAAATTAGCTTTAAAAACATCTATTTAGTTGAAATACATTGATATATAATGAAATAATTATATAATTACTTACTGATATTAAGTTAAAATACCTTGAAATGTACGAGTCTCTAAATATGTGCATTCTCGTGAAATAAGTTGACATATGTTATATAAATAGTATAATTGTGAGTATCAAGTTAAAATGCCATGATATGTGTTAAAAATTAAATATAATGCTAGTTGTTTGTTCAAATACTTTACAAAATCTTTAGATAGTCTTATAATTATTAATATTCACATAAAATAACTTAATATATAATGAATCGATCTCTAAATATGTGTATTTAGCTAAAACTCATTGATATAATAATGAATAAATGTATATGTGTCAATGCAAAGAAAGTAAAGCTATTGAAATTTTTTAATCAAAATATTTTGATTTTGTTGGGAGTAATACTAATGTTAAAAAAGCGTCAGTTTTTACAATTCTCCATAATTTTTTTTTCTTTTTATTATAGTGAGCATGTTGAGAGTAAGAATCCAAGATATGTGAAAACACAAGTAAAAATATAAAAGAAGTCTGACATTTTTAATGTTCTTAAATAAGTGATAGCGAGAGATTTTTTGCATTAGAGAAAGAAAAAATACCTCCTAGCAAGCAATCAAATTTATAAAGTCAAGTCTTTATAAATTTGAACAAACTGTAATTTTATTTACATCTCAGAGAAAAATTTAACGATAATATGAGCTAGCATATTGGAGTGGTAGAAAGGCTCATCAATACAATACCCTATTCTATCTACCTTGGCTCGAGATGTTCAAGGACACATGCATCGACTGTAACATCTAAATCAGCTATCTCTATCATAGCAAGAATAATAGAAGACTACAGAAGTAGCTTATCTGTTGCTAAATCATAAAATTAATAGTACAATTTTGTAGATATGTTCAAGAGTAACTGTTCAAAAGAAGAAGAAAAGTACTTCAAAAGAATTATTTATAATTATGAAGAATAATTTTTTAAATACGAAAAGCTAAGGTTATTTTATTATAATTTTTTTATTAATATCAATAATAATTTTTTTAGAAATATTAAAAATATTAAAATATATTTTTATAAAATACATAAGAGAATATAAATATGAGACTAAAATTTGCTTCAAACAATGCTCCAAAAATTTTTCTTATAAAAACTTAAAAATTGAAATGAGTTTATATCATTTCTTAAACTTGTGCATGTTTTGCCTTAAAAATTAATATTATTTCATATTTACACATAATTTGACAAATAAATAATTTTTTTTACATTTAATATGATCTTTAATAATAAAACTCTTTTCCGATAAAATAAAATTATTTTATTTTATAATTTTTTTTTTTAAATATCTCCAAAACATTTGGCTCTTTTGGCGATTCAGGCTTTCAAATCCTGAATTTCGATCTTCCCCATTGTCGGCGTCCTCTGTTACAGCTTTCATCTGCTTTCCTCTGCCGGCGATTTCCACATGGGTTCGAACTTTGGGAGATGTTCGCAGGAAAGCGCCATGAAAGTCCGGTAGAGACAGAGAGGGAGTCTCCAGAGCGTGCTGCGGTGAACTTTCACGCAATGTTTCTCAGTGGCTTTTGGCTCTGTCAGGAAAGGAAGGAGTGTGGGGGATATCGACCGCCAAAGCCTAATATCACCGCCATGAGAAAAGGAGTTTTCGCGCTTTCCTTGTCCCTTGATCGTCCTTTCATTGTACCGGGCTCAGCTTCGTCCGGTAGCGCTTTTGATCTCATCTTCATCGCTTTCCTGCCGCCCAATCACATCCCCGCTGCTATTTCCGGGATACTGCTCCCGCTCCTTCTTCTTCTATTTACTCGTTTACTCATTTCACTTCGATTACCCTGATCTTCTCTTCCTTTTGGAGGAAGAGGCTTCTTCTTAAGGAAATCAGCAGTATCATAAAAGAAGGCGAGCGATTGAATTGTAAGTTCTTAACTCTTTACCAATATAGTTATCAATTTCTGTAGGAAAAATCTCTCTTTTGGTTACGTAGACAATTTATGTTTGCATTCGGTAATGAAATATGTTTTGAATGTACATTTAACATCTTTATTCTCTAAGAGAGCAATGCTGTTGTTTCTCGTATTCTTTTGTGGTATAGTTTTAGTGCGGATTGCATTTTTTAAAAGTTTCTTTTCGTATTCTATTTTCTCCCTCATATTTTTGGTTGTGGGATTAAATATTTTGACACCTTAAGTCATTCTCTGTTAATATAATTCAAAATTGCTTCTTAATAGCAAGAAATGTCTTCTAATAGAATTTTCCTGCAAATTAAAACTTCTGTGCTCCTTAGGTCCATTCACTACTGGAAAATAATTGAAAATATCATGCAAGTCTAGTAGACTTTGATTACCAGTTGAATTGTGATGTAAAAAATTGCATGCTGAAATATTAAAGATGTTGTACGTTGTTGTGATAAGAACTTATGAATATGAGAAATTTGAATCTTGATTGTGTAATATGATAAACAGAAAAAAAGAAATGCCACCACACACACTACTTTACTCGCTCTATCTTGTCTTTGTAGGTTCTCTTCCACTGCAACTTTGTTTTTATTTTCCTTTCTGCTGTTGATTTTTGCAATACTTTTGTTTTAATTGAGTGAAGACAATTTCATTTCACTAGATTCATGTGCTAGAACCACGAAAGGAATATGCACAAAGAAAAAGTGGGGAAAGATGGATTGACGCAGATTACAAAAAATTGCAATGGGAAAAATAAATTAAAATTTGAAAATGTACTTGGAAATAGTAAGGTAAGAAAATAGGCCATCATAGCAAAAAGGATAAGAAAGTCTCTTTCTTAAGAATGGAGATATGAAATTTTACAAGGCTTAGCCTTTGTTTGTTTCGATCCCCAAATATCCTAAAACCATCCTAACATTATCTTAATTATTATTTTTATATTTATTTCATATTTTATTTAAATTTTAACATTAAAAATCTACTTTATTTCACATGTACATAAATTTTAATTTTAAGAATCAACTTTATTTCACATCCCACACATTTCTCAATAAAAAATAATCAACTTTACTTCACATCTAACCCAAAGTTTAATATTGAGATAATTTTATTTCACATCGTAACTTTAAAATAAAATTCTCTCTCTCTCTCTCTCTTTGTTGCCAAAACAACCCAAAATAATCATACTATCAATGTCAATCACATAAGAATCCAGCATCATTTGAGTATATTCTAGGTTGAGCTTGTCCTATAACAAAGTGTCTCAATGTTGAGTTCCTGGCCGAGACATTGATGTTCTGAAACCTCATTTTCTTGATATTTGTCATTTTGTCAGCGTTTGCTATTCTCATGACCATTACTTAACAACCTTAGCATAAGTTATGTGATATTTGGTGTTGTTTGGTTGAAGGTTCGTTACAACAACCACCTTTGATAGCTTGACATGGTCGATGGAATGTGATACCTCCACCATTTTGCTATTGCAATTTGGGGAATTGAGTCCTGTATTTTCGGAGATCTGAGTACTATATATACTTTTCATGGGTTTCTCCTAAAAATTTCTTCTTCTTTAAGAACAACATTAATTTTGAATTTGGTTAGCCTTGTTCTCTTATTCCCTCTGTAGTTGTCCTGAGTTTTTTACTGTCTTGGTTATAGCCTTGGTTATGGGGATGAGCCTCATAAATTTGTGAATTCTTCTTATTTTTTATGTGCAATTTTGTGTTTTGTTGGATTTCTAGATTTCCCCATCCATTCCTCTTGGATATTCCATTTGTACACTTTCGTTCGTTCTTCAGTTTATCCTAGATAGTAGTATGCTTGGACTAAGGGATTCAATTATAACAAAAATGCCTCAAGCAATGATATAAGGAAGTTATAATTTTATGTAGATGGAGAAAAAAATGCAAGTCCTATGCTAGCATTTAGGGTTGACAATGAGTCAAGTTTGAGCAAGTTTGGGTCATTTGGAGCTGGACTCAAAGTATTTAAGATTGACTCAAACTAGATATTTAATTTATTTTAAATTTTTTCCAAGTTTGCATGTAATTGTCTTTTGTATCCACCTTCAAGGGACACATGATATTACTTCAAAAGAGAAAAACATTCCAAATAAAATTTTAAAACTTGAGGTGAGAAGAATGAAGGAGAGGAATGCCTTTATCACATCTCCTTTGATTTTTTAGATTTTGTTGAGAGAAAGTAAAGAAATTTGAAGTGAGAAGAATGATGGAGGAGTGAAGAAAGAAATCGTCTCACATAATGTAGATTATGAATAAACCAAGGGAAGAATAAAGGTAATGGAATAAAGAAGAAGCTGGTGAGGCTCAATCTACAGAGCGGCAAAAGGAGGGATGTAGGTGAGGACAAGTGGTTTAAGGATGAACTACACTGTAGATTCAAACTTTGGATTTTGAAAGAGGTAGGGTTGAGCTCAATAAGCTCTCATAATGAAGTAAGAAAAATTTGAAATTTGAGAATTCAATTTAGGGATTAACTTAAATGACGAACTATCTCTGTCTTTAAAAAATTTTAGTTACTAACTATGAAGCAAAAGTAGGATACGAGGATATCGATACGATGTGATATAGATATCGTGATATGAAAAATTTTGAAAATATAGAATTTGTTTTGACAAGGATACAATATTATATGTATATAGACTCTTATCTTATTTACATGTTTTGTGATAGGTTGAGAAGTAATTTAATAATTTTTATGACATTCTAAATTTAAATTCTTTTGAAATTCAATAGTTATTGCACGGTATTTTCATTATTAAAGTTAGATTGTCCATAATATTACGTTTAGTAGTATCAAGAAAATTTAGGAATAGAATAGTGTAATTAATTTCAAGAAAGTTCTAAGAATATTTTTATAATTTATATCAGTAAGGTGTATAAGTTATTCTAATTTATATCATATGAGTTACACTTTGAATATTAAGATACAATATTATATATATATATATATATATATATTTATCATATCCTGATATATCATACTTTTTTTAAGTTTATCTTATCGCTGTATTCATATCGTATTGTATCTGTATCGCATATCATACCCGTGCTTTATTGTGTATTAGTCAAACCTTTTCTTTTATTGTATAGCATTCTTATATTGTCCGTATCATACCATCATATTGCTTGAGAATAGAACTGAAAACATGTCAAAATATATAAGACAATAGCTAAGCAATTTATAATATGTAATATTCACTTATAAATGATGGAAAAATCATCATATATTAGTTTGACAGCAATTATATGTTTTTAACGGAACATAAAGGTGTTTAAACATGCAGAACAGTATCCAACAATCACACGACATGTAACATGTTGCCCATACAAATTAAAAACATGGAAGCTTTGGTAACTCAGTGAAAACATAACATAGGCAACGAAATATTTGCTTACAAATTGATTGAATTCAAACAGATTAATTATTCCCCTTTGTTCTTTGAAAACCTTAAATTTTCTCCCTTGCCTTTACTCTTGGTTTGAATGAATAAAGAAGTGAATGAAAGAGGAAGTAAGGTAAGTCAATTTTTAACAAGAAATTACAAAGAAGTCAAATAGATTAAGTTGTAATCATAAGTCTAACAAATTGATTTCAAATTATATTTTATGTCATTTAACTAAATATCTTTTACATTTTGAGATTCCATTTACTTTAAACATTAAATGTAATAAAGAATACATCTTATTTGGATTTGATAAAAATATCAAAAAAGTCAATATCTAAAAGAAAAAAGTTGATACTCATCTCGTAGAACAAATTTTAGAAATCTTAAAAGTTTATGCCAAAAACTGCACCAAATAGAATTTAGCTTTATGGTAAAATTCGTAAAGACATTTCTTTATGTTTTACTATTGTAAGATTACAATTACCAAAAAAAAATTACTTAATTCTCTCTTTTTATTTAAGACTCTCCAAGCAAGGCCATTGAGTCTAGACTTAGATTTTCAATTGCTAGTCTAATATGTAATATGCATACTATAATGAGTGTTACATACTTAAAACAAATAAATTATTAAAGTCATAAAAAAATTATTAAAGTCATAATAATTTATCGTGTAGTAAAATTGTTAATATAGCTTATGCTAGGGTGTAGTTATTATAAAAATGACCTACGAGCTAACTAGCCTCAATTGGAACTTGACTTGAAAATAATTTCAATTCCCAATATGAGCCTAAATTCAACTCAACACCTAATCTAATTTTGAGTAGCAAGTAGTTGCATCTTAGGGTGGGGAATTGTTGGGTTAGTAATATTGAGTTTCAGGAAGTAGATCAAGGAAGAATTAGATTAGCAACATTGTTTGTCGTTTCCTTATGAGTTAATTTCTAGGTTCCTTATAATTAAGAATAAAATTACTCCACAAGTTTATTTTATTTCTTAGGTAAAGTATCAAATAACTTATATAAGAAAACCAAAAGCCAAAAAGCTGCTTAGGACACTAAAAAACTTATTTGGGTGCAAATCATGTGCTTAAGAAAGAATGAAGAATTTATGTCCTAATTGTTTAGTATCAAGAAAACAATTACAAATAAGGAGAGATTGTTCTCGGTCACAAGCAAGGTGTGCAAAAATAAATAAAGAACTAAGAACCTTCCTAGGACCGAACTGATTCGATTCTTAAAATACCAAGAACGGTGTAGGTCGATTTGAGTTTGGTTTTGATTCTCGAGTAAACCTAAATTAATCTAATTTGGAGCTTACAACTTAGGAATAATATTGAAACTTGTGGCTTTAATAAACTTCATGTCATGCATTTAATTAAAAATTTTAAATTAGTTTATTTCTCGTAAGAATTAAGAAACTCTAATCTTTCCTGGAGCAAGAACTGGATCCAACTCGAAATATTTGGGTCAGTTCTCATTCAGTTTCTCCTATTCTCGGGTCAAGTCTTGTTCTCTTATATGTTTCATCAGTTGTACTATGATAGGGTACAAATTAGACAACCTGGCCCGAATTGAACTAAGTAGCACTAACATTCACAAGACTACATGTTATCTATCCCATCGTGTCTGTGTTAGCTCTTGTTAATAAAACTTTCTTACCTCCTAAATTATTTTGGGATAAATACATATTGAACTTAAAATTTTCTTTCATATTAAAGATTCATTTTTCGATATTACTTCTTGAAACCCTAAACAACAAGAACAATAACAACAACAAGAACAACAACAACAACAATAAAGATGTCATTTATTTGTGGTCAGGTACATGAATTTTTCTTCTCCACTAGGTTATCTTGCGCACACCCTGGCCTAACTTGACAACAAAATACTAAGTGATCATCTTGCATATTATCTCTTTTTTCTTGTCACCTACATTTAAATGTTACAGGGAACATGATCACTGTGTTTACTGGAAATACAAGGAATGTGACATAAGGATTAGCTGTTAATATATAAAAAAAATACTTTTAAGTGTTGTTAAATTAATTCCCCAATTATTTATCACATAATACTTACAAGCATTTTTCTTTCTGCAGTAGTAACTACATCTAGAATCTTCAAGGTTGAGTCACTTGACAAATAATTCCCTTTTAAATGTCTACTATTATGCCCCTCATGTTCGTACAAATAGTTTCCATTGAGTTTTATTCTGCATCTTCTTATTTCTGTCTTTCTCAATGCATACTCATCTACAACCACTCACCAGTTCTCTGCACACAGATTTAGGTTCCTGGCAAGCATCCTATGAAGGGAAGGTAAAATATGAAAAAGCGGTAAACTGATTTAGACGAAGTTAATGAAAGGTACTTGTGTTATCTCTTTATTATTGTATTAATGTCATGAGACACTTGTTGAAGAAATGGATGGTCATTCTTGTGAAAACTTTGTGTGTACTTGGACTTTTAACTATCCTATACATGAGGATCTACGGGTCATTTGACGTTTTAAAATGAGAGAATAGCATATAGGGCTCTAGCTAGTGCAGAATGATACTATCGTTACTGGCAACAACAATTGTAACTTAGGCAAGATTTATATTTACTGTAGTAAGGATTCATGCATGGCTTTGCCATAGGGTAATACTACTGATCTTTTTTTTGTTTTGGCATTTTGTTTTTAAGGACTTTCTTTCTTCATATTAGTTTGTACTAGTTAACACTATATCTGTTGCGTTTATGTAACTCAATTATTGTTTTTAGGTCCTTATTTGCTCTTTTTTGTTACTTTCAGTTGTTCTGTCATATATAAGCTGCAAAACCATGGGCTGTAATTTGTCATCTAGTCAGTTAAGGAGATTTTCCAGAAAGCCAAGCTTGACAGGATTTCATTGTCCAGTTACTCTTTGGGATTGGAAGTGATTGAATAATCATAGACTTATTTGGAAGGTGTCAAATAGTTATCTTTTTTGATTCTTTATCAGTCATGATGTGAAGTTCCAGCGGATATCATCTAAACCTATATTCTTAAATTCTTTTATTTTCTAATTAATGCATTTTTCTTAGTGCAGAATTTAGAAACCTTGATAAGGAGTGATAAAGATAACATTTCCATAAAAATGGATTCTCTAACACGTAAGCTTTGTTTCATCTTCTTAGTAATAAATAAGTTTCTGCAGATCACTTTATATGCTTTTCAAAGATGACGTTATTCTATTTCTTTAATAATCTAAATTGTTTAGGTGCTCGAATGGCCTTTTGTGGTCATTCTGTTTGTTCATATGGTTGTGTAGAAGCTTGTGGTCTTGGGGGACTTGTTTACTCTAACACTTGTATGAATCACTTCTTGGTCATCTCCATGCATGTGCTGCTATTATCTGCATTCCTAATGAACTTTGTCCGCAAGTTGTCTTCTAGACTGGTTACTATTCAAACCCTTTTTCAACTGTCCCTTCCTTTGGAAATATCTTCCTTCATCTTCACTGGCTGTTTGGGGGTGGCTTATCTCGGCCTTGGAATATGGATGTTGGAAGAGAAGCTAGGGCAGGGAGAGGGTATTTTCCCTCTACACTGGTGGCTGGTTGTGTTTTCTCAAGGTTGCACCTGGGTCCTGACAAGCCTGGTTGTAAGCACCAGAAATAAACAGTTTGGTGAGGCCTTTATCAAGGTCTGGGCATCAACTGCAAGTGTTTTTGCGGCATTTCTCTGCATGTCTTCTGTTTTAGGATTTCTCAATGGGAGGGAAATGTTATTTAAGATTGCACTAGATGTGCTTTCGCTTCCAGGAGCTATACTTTTGCTGCTTTGTTCCTTTAAGAAAACCAAAGAAGAACATGATACTGTTGGTGGCTCTCTTTATGCACCTCTAAATAACTGTTCCAGGTCAGAACAAAGTTGTTCAGATATCTTTGTAACTTCTTTTGCAAATGCTGGATTCCTTAGTAGAATGTCATTTTGGTGGTTAAACTCTTTGATGAAGAAAGGCTATGAGAAGCCCTTGGATGAGAGAGATATACCTCAAATGGGGGAGACTGATCGAGCAGAAAGTCAATACTTTCTGTTTCTTGAGCAACTAAATAGACAAAACCGAAGCTATCATTCTGGCACAACATCTTTCTTTTGGGCAATAGTGTCTTGTCATCAGAAGGAAATTCTAGTTTCAGGTCTATTTGCATTGCTCAAGGTATTAATGCTGTCTGCTGGTCCAATGCTACTGAATGCATTCATCAAAGTGTCTGTAGGGATGGGAACGTTCAAATATGAAGGTTACTTTTTGGCTCTGGGTATGTTCTTTTCAAAATTTTTTGAGTCTCTATCTCAGCGGCAGTGGCATTTTCGCACCCGACTGTTAGGTTTACAAATCAGATCTTTGCTTTCAGCAGCTGTCTATCAGAAACAGTTAAGGCTGTCAAGCTCAGCCAAACTAATACATTCCTCTGGGGAAATCATGAATTATGTTACTGTTGATGCATATAGAATCGGAGAATTTCCAGTCTGGTTCCATCAGACATGGACGACCAGTATGCAACTTTGCATAGCTTTGGTGATTCTCTATCATGCAGTAGGCCTTGCAACAATCTCATCCATGGTTGTGATAGTGCTAACAGTTCTGTGCAATGCACCTGTGGCCAAACTTCAGCATAAGTTTCAGACAAGACTTATGGAGGCTCAAGATGATAGGTTGAAGACTATGTCAGAAGCTCTAGTGAATATGAAGGTTTTGAAGCTTTATGCTTGGGAAACACATTTCAAAACAGTGATAGAAGCGTTGAGGACAGAAGAATGCAAGTGGCTGTCTGCCTTCCAGTTGCAAAGAGCATATAACAGCTTCCTCTTCTGGTCCTCTCCTGTACTGGTCTCTGCTGTAACATTCTTAACTTGTTATCTCATGGACATACCTTTGTATCCCAGCAATGTCTTCACGTTTGTTGCAACACTTCGTCTTGTACAAGACCCAGTTAGATCAATTCCTGATGTTATTGGAGCTTTTATTCAAGCTAAGGTTGCTTTTGGACGAATTGTCAAGTTTCTTGATGCTGATGACCTTCAGAATGGAAATGCTAGGATGAGGTCCAGCATAAACGTGGAGCATCTAATCATGATCAAGTCTGCAAGCTTTTCTTGGGATGGCAGTCCTTCGAAACTCACATTACGGAATATTAACTTAGAGCTTAAACCTGGAAAAAGGGTTGCAATCTGTGGTGAGGTGGGTTCAGGAAAATCGTCCCTACTGGCAGCAATTCTCGGAGAGATACCAAATGTGCAAGGCTTGGTAACACTTTATTTAACTAATCATCCAGTTTGCTTATTTAAAATAACCATATAGATATATCCTCCCTTCTTAGATTGTTGAGTGTAAGCAAAGAAGTTAGTTCCATGCTTGCATTAAGCAATCAAAATCCTGGTTAAAGAAGTAAATGTTCAGCATGACCATCTTCTGTCATTCAATTTTGTTATTCACTTAATTTTGGCCGCATGTCAATATCTCCTATTCACTTTATGTTGGCCATATTTTTTCCTCTGAAAAGAAAAACTACTTTTAGTCCATAGATTACGTGCAATAGATTATTCTACATTGGATTTTTTTTGCGTGAAAGGCTAAAGTTTATTTAATGGAGAGGCTTTTTTTCTTGTCCTTTGTGTATTGTATGCGTGAAATTAAATCTAGGGATGATAAAATGGTCCTTTTTGAATCTGCAGGTACAAGTCTCTGGAAAGATTGCATATGTTTCTCAAAATGCATGGATTCAAACTGGAACTATACAAGAGAATATATTGTTTGGTTCTGCTATGAACAGGCAAAAATATGAGAAAACTCTTGAAACATGTTTGTTATTGAGGGATCTTGAGGCATTACCATTTGGGGATCTTACTATGATTGGAGAGCGAGGTGTAAATCTCAGTGGTGGACAGAAGCAACGTGTTCAGCTTGCCCGTGCATTGTATCAAGATGCAGAAATATACCTCCTAGATGATCCTTTTAGTGCTGTGGACGCTCATACTGCTACTAGTTTATTTAATGTAGTTTCTCTTTAGTTTAATGTAATCTTTGCTTTAATTGCCTTTCACAATACTTCTAAATTTCCCTTTTACTGCATGCAGGAGTTTGTCATGGATGCTCTCTCTATAAAAACTGTATTATTAGTAACTCACCAAGTCGAGTTTCTTCCAGCATTTGATTCTATTTTGGTACGCGATCATTTGGCTTTATTAATTTTCTATAGATATATGCCTTTATGTTTCTTTTATCATCTCTAATTTTATACTCATATACAACCATTCCTTTTTTTTAAAACAATCAATCATATTGCACCTTAAGTACATATTTCAATCAGATTTCATCGTTCTTGTTCCATTTTTCTTAACTATTTTTTAATGGAAATTCATTACCATGCATCCTCAATTAAGAATTTTGTGTGTTTTGGTATCTCGAGTTAAGTGTTGATTGTACTTTTGTATGCATTTTAATAGATTTGACTCTATGCTGTTATATTGGAAAATGTTGATGAGATAAACCTATTGTATATTTTATAGTCTGCATATGGATTAAGAGAATTTGTATTAATATTTGTGTATGATGTGAAATAAAGCTTATTTTTTATTAAAAGACTTATAGGATGTGTAATAAACGGTAGGATGTGAAATAAAATTGATTTTTTATATTAAAATATGTGTTGAAAGTGATATAAATATAAAAAAAATGTTAGGTTGGTTTTTGGAGCTCTAATAAAAATAAGGCCTAAAATTACTTTTGAAAAATTCTCCTTTCCCTTGCAGTTGATGTCAGAAGGTGAGGTTCTCCGAGCAGCTCCTTATCATGAACTGGTTGTTTCAAATAAAGAATTTCAGTACCTTGTCAATGCACACAAAGAAACCGCTGATCATGATAGTATTAGGAAGGTTGTCTCACATAAAATGGATGTGTGCGTAAAGGAGATCAATGGCAGTTGTTTTAATATTCAACAGAGAACAGCAAAGTGTTCAGGTGAAGATCAACTGATTAAAAAAGAGGAGAAAGATACAGGAGATGCTGGCCTGAAGCCCTACTTGCAATATTTAAACCAGAACAAAGGTTTTTTATATTCTACACTAGCAGCTCTTTCTCATATAATATTTATATCTGGTCAAATTTCTCAAAACTCATGGATGGCCGCAAACGTTCAGAATCCAAAAGTGAGCACATTGAGATTGATCTCAGTATATCTAGCAATAGGATGTAGCACAGCCATCTTCTTGTTATCGAGATCAGTATTTGTTGTTATTCTTGGTCTTCAGTCATCAAAATCATTATTTTCGCAGCTGTTGAACTCCTTGTTCCGTGCACCAATGTCATTCTTTGACTCAACTCCCTTAGGGAGGATACTCAGTCGGGTAAACGTTCTGTTTGGTTTCCTAAAAGACTTTTACATGCATATGAGGGAGTTCGCACACCTGCAACTAATGTTCCTCATTCTGGTTCTCTTTATGCAGGTTTCTTCTGACTTAAGTATTGTGGACCTTGATGTCCCATTTAGTTTGATCTTTAGTATCAGTGCTACACTCAATGCATACAGCAACCTTGGCATATTAGCTGTTGTCACATGGCAGGTCATTTTTGTTGCTGTACCCATGGTCTATTTAACCATCCGTTTGCAGGTATTTGATGACATCGTGTTTATGAAGTTTATTTTCTATTTCATTTGTGAGTTGCTTTAGAAATTACAATGGTTGCTTTGTTTCCAGGCTTATTACTTGGCTTCTGCAAAAGAATTAATGCGTATCAATGGTACTTCGAAATCTTTGGTAGCAAATCATCTAGCTGAGTCTGTCTCTGGGGTGGTAACAATTAGAGCTTTCCAGGAAGAAGATCGTTTCTTTGCAAAGAATATGGAGCTTATTGATAGGAATGCCAGTCCATTTTTCCACAATTTTGCTGCAACGGAATGGTTAATTCAACGTCTAGAGACTATGGGTGCTGCTGTTCTTTCAACATCGGCCCTTGTCATGGCTCTTCTTCCTCCAGGAACTTTTAGCTCTGGTGACGATCAAAACCTTAAATTATCCTATTTTCTCAACAATTTTTTCTTTTTTTTTATTCTGTAATTTTGTGACTGTTCAATTTATCAAAAAAAGTCACGGTTTATCACTTTGACTTTTGCTTCAATCTATGTATCAATTAAAAGCAGCCAGCTTTAAAAATCATAATTTATGTGTTATGCCTGCTGATTCAAAACTGGCAGTCCAGTTTGTTGATTCATTTTTTTTAGCGGCAGCTCATAATGTCTCCATTAAATAACCATTTAATGGAACAACTCCATTGTTGGTGGTCATAAATTGGTTGATAGGATTTGAATATAATGCTTTAATGTATTCCCCTTATTATATAGAAAGATTCTTAAAGTGTGCTTCTTTCATCTATACGAATAGGAAATAAAATCTTTTCCGAGAACTCACTGATGTTAACTCAAAATGAACCACTTATCATGGACTCCAATTGAGTACTCTGGTTATTCCTATTTATTGTTGCAGGATTTGTTGGGATGGCACTTTCTTATGGTTTTTCATTAAATATGTCACTTGTCTTCTCAATTCAAAATCAGTGCACACTAGCAAATTACATCATATCTGTGGAAAGGCTAAATCAGTACATGGGTATATCAAGTGAAGCCCCTGAAATTGTTGGTGGCAATCGGCCTCCACCTAACTGGCCAGTAATTGGTAAAGTAGAACTTCGAGATCTAAAGGTAGTTCTTATAGCTCAAAACTTTTATCTTCAAAGAACCCTTAGAAGTCCATGCCATTTATACTTTTGATTCTTTCTCTGAGCAGATAAGGTACAGGCTGGATAGTCCACTTGTTCTTCAGGGAATCAGTTGTATTTTTGAAGGTGGGCATAAGATCGGGATTGTGGGGAGGACTGGAAGCGGGAAAACTACCCTGATAGGTGCACTATTTCGTCTTGTTGAACCATCTGGAGGAAAGATAATTATAGATGGCCTCAATATTTCTACAATTGGGCTGCATGACCTGAGATCACGACTGGGGATCATTCCTCAAGATCCCACACTGTTTCATGGATCTGTCAGATATAATTTGGATCCTTTAGGGCAATATACTGATATTCAGATTTGGGAGGTATTTTTCAATTCTCTTATCATGTTTTAAGAATAAAATCACTGCTATAGCTAATGGATGTGGCTCTTCCAATATCTCTCTATAATGGTTGGAATTGTTGCAGATGTTGATGTGGAAGTAGCATGACATAAAATATCGAGTAGTTCAAAACTAATCTCAAGTAACTCACTAGAATCCTTGGAGAGAACTTTTCCCTATTATAGACCTTTTGTACAAACTTACAATAACAAAGATGAAAATCAGTCTCTTCTTAAGACTCTACAATAGTGAAGAGAAATAGTAAAGAAACCAATTTTCTTCTAGATATTTTAACTTGGCGTATATCTCTTGTTGTGATATTCAATAGTATCCTTGCTCCTCAATTTGCTACTTGCAAACATGCAGTTGGATGTAGCTAACATGGCCACTACTCTACAATACCTCCTGATTCTCTGTACCCTTTTAGAAACACATTTTCCAATCCTACATGGATATCTTTTCAGTCTTCACTAGAGTCGACTGAACATGTAGACTTTTGGAATGCAAAGTGTAACCTCGTTACCATCAAGTTTTCATTCCCATCAAGGTTTTTTAACCAACCTTGTTCTCATCAGAGGTTTTCCAATCAACTTCGTTCCTATCGTGGTTTCTTTAAACCTCATGTGCATTCATAGACCTCACGCCTTGATTAGTTTTTTAGCTCGGTAAGCATAAACTTAACCTTGCCAAACTTTCTTCATTTGACTTACTCTCTCATATGGAGGGATCTCACAACAATCTCCCCTTCCCTACTTATGAAAGAGGTTCAAGTCTAGCTACCTCCCTACAACTTTTAAACTTATATTGATTATTGATTTGGTGAGCATGTCAGAAGTATTCTTATTAGCATGCACATTTTCTAATCATACAGTCTAGTCCTATAGTGCACTTTTAATCCAGTGATACTGTACATCGATATGCTTAGACCTAGAATGGAAAATTAGATTCTTTGTTAACAGTACAAGGAATACCCATCTTGATGTGGCTTAATTCTTTAAACAGTATCCTCGTTTATAATAGCTCCTTGTAACCCTTAGTTACTTCGGTAGTTGACAACACAACGAACTTCTGCAACTTGAACTGCCAGGCAATTACTTCCCGTGCAAACTTGATGAGATAGCCCCAGGATGACTTCTGCATGTTGAAGTCACCCTCTAGATCTACATCAATGTAGCCAAATAACCTTGATTTTTCTTCCTAAAGCACAACAGTATTTGACTTGTGCCTCTGAGGTATCGCAAGGGCCACTTGATTGAGTGTTCCTTTCTAGGGTTAGAGACAAATTTGCCTACTACTTAATCTGTGTATGCTATGTCCAATTGATTATAGATCATTGCATACATTTGACTTCTAATTGCAGATGAATACGGAGTCTTCAACATTTCCTCCTTTTTGACACAATATTTGGGCACTTCTTTATTGAGAATAGAAGATGTCCACCAATGGGGGTTGAAACTGTCTTCGCCTTGCTCATATTAAACTTCTCCAGTATTTTCTTAATGTAGCTTTCCCATGATAACCACAACTTCCTCGCTATATGATCCCTCTTGATCATCTTGTTGAGTACTCGTTTGGCCAAACCCAAGTTCTTCATATCGAATACTTTGTGAGCTCTCTTTTAGGCTCTGTTTGGTGCGAGCACTAAAATTAGGACCAAAATAGTGCTAATTTTAAAAACAATAATACTAATAATAATAAATAAATTTTCTTAGTCATTCTACACAAATAATATTATTTTATTTTACATACGCAATAATTTTCAATAAAAATATCAACTTTATTTCACATTCTAGGCCAAAAGACTCGATTCAAGTATTTTGGTCTAGGATGTAAAATAAAGTTGATATTTTTATTAAAATTTATTGAGCATGTGAAATAAAATACTATTTTTTTTTATATTAGAATTGGTATAAAATGATTAAAATATTTATTTATTATTATTATTGTTGTTTTTTAAACTAGTACTATTTTAGTTCTCGCACCAATTTGGGCCTTAGCCATTGACTTTTCTCAACATATCCACCAACTATTAACATGTCATTCATCTAGAGCAGAAGGGTGATAAAGTTTTCACCTCCAAGGTACTTCACATACACAATGGTTTGAGGTGGTTTCTTGGTACTTATGTTCTACTATGAATTCGCCTTCCATAAAAAAATAAAAACCATGAATGCGCCAAACTTTTTGTACCACTGTCGAGGAACTTTTTTCAAGTCGTAAAATCTCTCTCTCAATTGGTAGACTAGATATTCTTTCTAAAACCTTGTAGATGTTTCATGTTATCACTTATGTTCTAAATAACTATTAAGGAAGGCAGTAGTCATGTCCAACTACTCGACTTCAAGGTTTTGGGTAACAACCAAGACAAGCATAGCTCGAATTGATATCATCTTTAGCACTAAAGAGAAGATCTTTCCCCTTCATAAGTAATCTGGCCTTATATCCTAGCTTAGTTGTCAGTCTTCAACTTGAAGACTCACTTGTTCGTAAAAGCTCTCGTCCCTTTGAGCAGCTCCACCAAATTACAGGTGCCGTTCTTGTGCGGGGAAGCCATGTCCTTGGCCTTTCACCACTGATCAGCTTTTTTCCCTTCAGGGATTCTTTAATGCTTTCAGGCTTATTAGTATTGGTAACAACCACATACTCATCTATGGGACACCTTGTCAAAAGCTGACAAACTTTTGTAGATCTCCATGGTTCGACTTCCTTAGGAATAGTTGAAGACTCATCTTCAAAGATTTTTTCTTTTGCTGCTGAGGTTTCTTCCTGGTCCAGGTTTGGAGAGGAAGAGACTTCTCCATTCTTGGCATTTTCAAGGGTTTAGTCCTCAAAGAATGCCTTATGTCGTCTCCTTATGACCTTCTCCTTTGAGTCCCATAACTTATATCCAAATTCATCACGGGAGTACTATATGAAAATGCACTCATATACCTTAACTTTGAGCTTTGCCCTTTCATACTTCAAGATGTTCATGAACATGTAGTCGAATGTTCTCAAGCATTTCAAGGAAACTAGCTTCCCTTTCCATTCTTGTTTAGGAAGCTCCCCCTCTAATGTGGTGTGTAATATCCCGTGAATCAAATGTAAAGGTATTGTCCGCTTTGGCATTAGGAAACTACGTGACTTGAGTACTCCTCAAGAGGTCATCTATTCTAGTATTACTTCAGCTTAAGCTCACTTAATTATGAAGTTTTCCATCATTAGCCTCACGATTTTGTCTCAAAAGTCATCTTTACTATTTGTGATCACACTATTTACTTATATACCTTAGGAACTCTCCTCCTTTTCTGATGTGAAATGATTCATTCTTGTGCCCTTTCACCTAGAAGTCTGCTAGGAGTCGTTCTTTGTCTGGGTGATTTTGGTTCAGTCATATGAACATCATCTCGGCAATCCGCCTTTTTCAGTCACAAGTCGTTAAAGGCCCGCCAACTTCCGCTTGATTCATCGTTGAACCACATCGTACTGTGGGAGGTCGGCTCTAATATTATATTGTAACATCTTATGATCCAAATGTGGAGATATTGTTCACTTTAGTTTTATGAAACTATATAACTTGAGTACTTCTCAAAAGGTTACCTATTTTAGTACTATTCTAGCTCAAGCACACTTAATTGACAATGCCTCTACAATTGGATTATGGGATATTACAATTGGTATCAGAGCAGGTCTTGGATTTGAATCCTGGCAATGTACTGAATAGGAGAATTATTAGGAAAAGTTATGACTGGATGGCCTAGATGTGGGTGTCATTAACTTAGTATTATAGTCCCGCCTGACAACTTTGGGTCGGTGTGCTACTATCGAAAAAAAGTTGGGTTCGACTCGTGGGCACTGTGTGGGCCAAGGATCTTAATAGGGTGCTTGGAGATCTATTGATTAGGTCCATTGCAGTCATCATTACCTCACCCTCAAAAGTCCTTAGCTATTTAGCGTGTGGAAAGCATGCATTTGGTTCTTTCCACAATAGTCCTGTTCCTTTCAGTAGTGTCATTCCATGAAAATGACTTTAGCACTATTCTTTCATGATGAATTCCATATATATGGCTATAACATGCAAACGCTCCAATGTATTCCCCTTTATTATTAGTGAGAATACACTTTGAACACCTTTCGAATTCCCTTTCCACCATCATGTGGAAATCTCAAAACTTCTCAAAGTTCTTTGTCTTTAGAGGATGTACACACGTCATCCTCATGTGACCATTGATGAATGTCACAAAGTATTACACGCTCCTACCAATCAATTTATTCCCTACTTCGCAGACATTAGAGGTGTTCTGTGACATCCTGAAATTATATTTGAAGTTAAAAGAAATTAAATTATAATTCGATTTGAGGCTTAAAAATTAAAGCTGATTTGGATTTAAAATGAAAGATTTTGGACCTAGAAATAATAATTTTGGACCTATTTATAAGAGGTTGAAAACAGAGGGACCAAATTGCAATTTTTCCATTCAGCGAAACAGTGCCGCGGCAACCGCTCGCTCGTGCCCGCCGGCTTTTCCGCGTGTCGCCGCGCCTAGAGAGAGAAAGGGAATCTCTCTCCCTCACTCTCTCTCTCTCTCCCTCACTCCCTCTCTCTCCCTCACGATCTCTCTCTCTCTCTCTCTCTCTCTCTCTCTCTCTCTCGGGTTGCCTGCAGAAGAACGAAGAGGAGAAGAAGAAGAAGAAGAAGAAGAGGAGAAGAAGAAAGGAAAGAGAAGAAGGAAGAGAAAGAAAAGGAAAGCTCGTACGGATTTTCGAGTATTGTTTAACGATTAATCGGTAGGTAATCCTATCCCTGAAATTTATTTTATTACATTGCTGATATTTTCTTCATGTTTATGACTGTAAATTTCGTTTATGGCTTAAAATATCTATTAGAGAATTATGTTTAGATATACACACGTTTATATATATTGCTGGAATATTTCTGTTTCGGATCTGAGCCTTGTAGCATTAGTTTGGGGTATCAAATGATCTCGGATTTTGATCAAATTTGGTGATGAGTTAGATCTTGAAGTTACCTACAACTTTTATGAAGGAACGTTTGATTAATTCTGAATACGAAGTATGATTTTGGTGTCATTAGTAAATTCTGACAGAAATTCGGATTTCTGACCGAGTTTAGTTCATAAAAGATTTGATGTACCAAATGAAATTCGGATTAATATGAAATTTTATATAAAGATGATGACACATTATACTATAACTTTTATATAGAAATTTTCTTTTAAAAGTTCATTTTGGATGAGATTTTATTGGAGGAACTTGACATGAAAATCTGTTTTTGAAAGAGTTTATTATCACATGTAATTAAATGAGATTTCTTAAAGTTTATGATTGCTATTAATGAGAATTTGGAGATTATTAGATTATTTGATTATTTATCATATATTTATATAGTGCTCTTATTAATTAGCCTAAAATATATATATTTTATTATTAAAGTCCAAACAGTTGAGTTACTTTGGCAGTGATATTAGTTATTATATTTAGAAAAAATTGGACTTATGAAATTCGATTTCAAATATTATGAGATATTAGGATTGATGATTTTAATTAATTTTTGATAATTTGGAGTTGATCAGATTCATTTGATTTATTTTAATATGAGGCTCAAATGTGGATTATAGTTATATTTATTAGCTCTAATCATACTCTCATCAAACATTGATCGAGATTTCATAAATTATATGTGAAGAATTCATGATCTTTATTAATTTAGATTAAAAATATCCTTGAAGATATCAGGTTACTTTTATTGGTGACTTCTGGATTACTGTAGAGATTTAATTTAAATAGGAGAGTTGACTAAAAAATTAAATTATCGAGATTATGAGGTATAAGGAGGATTTGTGAAAGTCGGATAATATATATAGTGCATGTAAATTATTATGAATTAATTACTAAGCTCTATTTTGTTTAGTCAATAAAGAAAAATATATAATACAATTATAATTGTTTATTCCTTGACTGTGACACCTACGGGAGGGCAAATGTACGACTTATATCGTCACATTCAATGTGAATATATTGACTTATGTTTGTGACACCTACGGGGGCAAGTGTACGGACTTGTCGTCACATTTCGATGAGAAATATATTGACTTGTGTTTGTGACACCTACGGGAGGATAAGTGTATGAATTTGTCGTCACATTCAATGTGAATATATTGACTTGCGACTGTGTAACACCTACGGGAGGACAAGTGTACGGACTTGTCGTCACATTCGATGATAATATATTGACTCGCGACTGTGACACCTACGGGAGGACAAGTGTACGGACTTGTCACATTCGATGATAATATATTGACTTGCGACTGTGACACCTACGGGAGGGCAAAGTGTACGGACTGTCGTCCATCAAAGATATAATATAATATTTAAGCAAAGTGTATGAGCTTGCTATGTGACAAAATTTATAATCAAGATTTTAAAGGCGACAATGGATTAAATTTAAATGTGATTTTTGTGGGATTACGCACGCTGCCGTAGCTCGAGCATATGATATGATTATTTGGGCGCGACGGCGTCCATTGGCAGTTTCCGACTGTCTGGGGGGTGACGATCCCAAAGCAGATACGTGTCTGCTGTGGATACGTGTCCACTAGAGGTCCTACATGATATTGGCGCGAACGGGTCCATTGGATATGCCTTACGGAGGGCTATTCATGGGGGGTGACGATCCCCAAAGATGTAAAAGGCAGCTGAGGCGGTAGTACGAGAAATCACGGCCCAAAATAGATAAAAGTAAAATTAATAAAAGGAAATTTGCCTCGTTACTTGCATATTGAATTGTTGCTGTAGAGAATTAAACTTTATCTTG
>KZ451974.1:1888390-1910871 GCA_002786265.1 Apostasia shenzhenica | reverse complement strand
AAAATCTGTTTTGAAAGAGTTTATTATCACATGTAAATTAAATGGAGATTTCTTAAGTTATATGATTGCTATTAAATGAGAATTTGGAGATTATTAGATTATTTGATTATTTATCATATTTATATAGTGCTCTTATTAATTAGCCTAGAAATATATATATTTTATTATTAGAAGTCCAAACAGTTGAGTTACTTTGGCAGTGATATTAGTTATTATATTTAGAAAAATTGGACTTATGAAATCGATTTCAAATATTATGAGATATTGAGGATTGATGATTTAATTAATTTTTGATAATTTGGAGTTGATCATGATTCAATTTGATTTATTTTAATATGAGGCTCAAATGTGGATTATAGTTATATTATTAGCTCTAATCATACTCTCATCAAACATTGATCGAGATTTCATAAATTATATGTGAAGAATTCATGATCTTTATTAATTTAGATTAAAATATCCATGAAGATATCATGGTTACTTTTATTGGTGACTTCTGGATTACTGTAGAGATTTAATTTAAATAGGAGAGTTGACTAAAAATTAAATTATCGAGATTATGAGGTATAAGGAGGATTTGTGAAAGTCGGATAATATATAGTGCATGTAAATTATTATGAATTAATTACTAGCTTTATTTGTTTAGTCAACATAGAAAAATATATAATACAATGATATGTTTATTCCTTGACTGTGACACCTACGGGAGGGCAAATGTACGACTTATCGTCACATTCAATGTGAATATATTGACTTATGTTTGTGACACCTACGGGAGGGCAAGTGTACGGACTTGTCGTCACATTCAAAGATATAATATAATATTTAAGCAAGTGTATGAGCTTGCTATGTGACAAAATTTATAATCAAGATTTTAAAGGCGACAATGTATTAAATTTAAATGTGATTTTTGTGGGATTACGCACCTGCCTAGCTTGAGCATATGATATGATATTTGGCGCGACGGCGTCCATTGGCAGTTTCCGACTGTCATAGGGGGTGACGATCCCCAAAGCAGATACGTGTCTGCTGTGGATACGTGTCCACTAGAGGTCCTCACATAATATTTGGCGCGACGGCGTCCATTGGATATGCCTACGGAGGGCTATTCATGGGGGGTGACGATCCCCAAAGATGTAAAAGGCAGCTGAGGCGTAGTACGAGAAATCACGGGCCCAAAAGATAAAAGTAAAATTAATAAAAGGAAATTTGCTCGTTACTTGCATATTGAATTGTTGCTGTAGAGATTAACTTTATTCGTGATTTGATTCTAAATACATGAGTTGTATTCTATCTGTATGCGGTATTGAGTTGATTACTGTTTTTACTTGGGATGTTGTTTTATCTACTGAGTCTGTATTAACAGGCTCCTGCCATTTTTGATGGCAGGTGTTGCACTAGTTGGATCACGGGACAAGGGTAAAGAGGTTGAAGGTATTTCTGAATTGCGATATATAATAATTTGAGTTGAGATAATACATCAAAAAAAAATGGAAAGAATTTATTATTTTCTGGCGTCCGGGAAGCCGGGACGTCACATGTTCCTTCTCCAAAGGTTTTTTCCTTCGATGATATGAAGGTTTCTTTCTTCGATGATATGGTAGCTTAACAAATGGTGCTCCGGACTGCTTGCCAACTAAGCAGTGGACACATTTCTATGACATTCCCTCTAGATCTAGCCTAGCTTTTGTCTCTCCAAAATCACTATGCCATACTTGATCATATGGCCTATTCTCATGTGCCACAACTTCGAGGTTTCTCCCTCAGCAACTCCAACTAATGACTTGTATACTTTTACCTTCATCGTACAATGAACAATACTTGACACCCTTAGCTACGATATGCTTTGGCTAGCTTCCATTTTTTATTGCCAAAAGTGCTGATGTATCCTTCCTTATCTAGCTTGCCAGTGGAAATCAAATTAAGGCAAATATAGGGGACATTCTGCACATTTTGAAGTTTGATCTCTCACCTTGGATAGTTCTCAAACTTTATGTGCCCTATGCCAAGGATGTCTGAAACACCATCATTGCCCATGTTTACAATACCATGGGGCCCGAGATTATATGTTGAAAATAACTCCTACGTTGTGGCCTTGTAGGATGTGCCAAAATCCACTACCTATATTATTTTTTCACAGGACAAACACAGTTTACTGTTTTCCATAATTGAAGTCACAGAAAAATACTCTTTAATTGTGCCCACAATTGATGAGTTTGATGCTAATGTTATGAAGTTTTATCTTTCACCTTGGATAATTCTCAATATCTACCCCTGTGCCAAGGATGTTTGAAACACTATCATTGCCCATCTTTACAACCTCATCCTTCTCAAGATTATATGTCGAAACTAACTCCCTTTTTGACACCACGTTGCCTACTTGCCTTGTAGGATGTGCTGGAATCCACTATTTACATTAAATCTTCACAGTACAAACACACTTTATTGTTTTCTATAATCGTAGTCATCAAAAATTGCTCTTTAATTGTACCCACAGCTGAGGAAGTTGAAGCTAATGATGCTCCCTTTTTGTCTTCCTTTACTAATCGTTTCTCTATTTTTAACAATCCCGTTTTATTTGATTAGTCTTGTTTCAATAATAACACTTCATGCTGTTTGTTTGGAGACCATTTCAACCATTGTCGAAATGGTTTCCAACCTTTTAAAAAATTAAAATAAAATAAAATTTTATTTTTCATCCTCATACACAAACTTAATATAAAAAAATTATTTTATATCACGTTCTACATAAATTTCAATACATCAATCAACTTTATTTCATATCTTACACAGTTTTTAATATAACTAACTTTATTTTCCATCTTACATATATCTCAAAAAAAGTTATAATTTTCTTCGTCATAACTAATTTTTTATTGCAATTTTTTTAAAAAAAATTGAGGCTATTTTGGTTGGAGATAAATGAAGACTTATTATTTGATAAAGTGCAATGGAAATAAAGGATTCATGTAGCCGGTCCCACCTAGTGGGATAAAGGCTTGGTTGTTATTGTTGTTGGGTGGGATAAAGGCTTGCTAGTTGTTGTTGTTGTTGTTGTTGAAGGCTATTTTGGCCATGACCATGGTCAAAATGTCCTTCTACCCAACAAAGATGAAGATCCCTTGGACTTACTCCTCTTCTAATTATTCAACTTGAATTTGTCTCTCTTTTGTGCTCTCACCTATCTCTCTATAGCTAGGGATTCTATGCTAGAAAACCTTGAGATCTTTTTGTCTCCTTATTTAGCAAACTCAAGGATTTAGGTTCGTAGTTAAAACTTCGCCTAAGGTGGAGTTACTTAAAGTGATTGCCAGAGTTTCCCAACTATCGAGCAGCGAATTCAAAAGTAAATGAGCCCACATCTAATCATCAAACAACATCAACTTCACAGTGGCCAGTTGATTGATGATGCTTTGCATCTTATTAGTGTTCAGGAATTGAAGTACCTTCTTTCAAATTCATCTTCATAAGCTTTTTGATAAGAAAGGTCATTCAGGCTTTCTAGCTTCATCCATTGTGCTTGGGCATTCACCTTTCTTGACGAAGTGAGACACAGTGACATACATCCACATTTAAATAAGGCAAGCAGTTTTTAGCCACTCTTTCCACTCTTTGGCTCCAACATCAACCAACTTCTCAAAACTCAGTACTACTTTGTGTAGGTTCATCCACATCAAAATGTCCCATATTCTACGCTTTTATGCATCATAGTTCTTACTATTAGGCTTAACTACCTTTGTCAGCACTGTTAAGTCCATATTCCTTCAATCTATGCTTAGCTTGGCGCTCTGATACTACTTGCTGTAGACACGGACACGGAAGTAGCAAGGTACAAAACCTCGAGCAATTAAAAACTAACCTAGTGTAACTCGTTAGAAACCTCAGAGATAGCTTTTCTCTGTTCTAGGGCCTTTGTATAAGCTTGAAGTAGTAAAGATGAAATATACAATATAGAAAGTTCTAACATGAGAATGCTCTCTTATGGTTGCCACAAGCCAGGCGACTAGCTAAGTTTAAAAGAGTGGTTTGGTTTTCTTAACGAGATCTTAGGACTCTAGATGGTTAGTTTCTCTGCTATTCCTCTTTACTAATGTAAAGTCTTTAGAAGTGATTGATTTTCTGGATGGCTTGCTGTCTGCTCCATTGACCCGTTTTTGTTGGCCTTCACCACTTGACTTCATGTTATTGATGGATCACTGGAATGCTTGTTATATGATCTTTATAGTAGCCTTATTCCTCAGTTAGGGTCTTCTCAGTGGCATGAACAACAACATATATTAATAACTCATGGGGAAAAGCTGTAATTTACTCTCGTCATTCACATGTAGTTAGACGTGGTCATTGCTCCACACTACCTCTTAATTCTCTGTTCTCTTATGAAAACACACGTTCCAATCATATGTGGACTTCTCTTCACTGGAATTGATTGTACATGTAGACTTCTAGAATGCAAAGAGTAACATTGTTACCGTCAAGGTTTCTCAAGGAATCTTGTTCCTATCAAAGTTTCTCAACCAACCTCGTTCTCATTGAATTTTCTCGACCAATCTCATTCCCATAGAGGTTTTTTTGAACCACGTATGTGGCCATAGACCTCATGTCTTGATTGGTCTTTAACTTGCTGAACTTTCTCCACATGACTTGCTCTCTCATATGGAGGGATCCCACAATAGGAGTAATGCTCTCATTCTTTTCCTTATATCTATTAGGAAATAGATTTTGTGAACAAAACGGTGCTGTAAATAAGTTTTCTTGTATGCCTTTTCAGAGTCTCTAAATTTTGACAAACAAAAAAAGACCTTTTGCCTTCAGAGAAAATGGTTTGTTTCTGTAAATAAGTTTATGCTTGAAGCTTGTAAATGAACAGGTCTTTAGTATGCACATCATTTACCATGATAGGAGTTTTTAAAGGTGCATCAGCCTCAGGATCATAGCTGGTGTCCTTTTAGAGATATTTGCTTCTTGTCATGCATGTAGAGATATTGAAACCAAATGATCCCATAGTTTATAGTAAGAATTATACTCCTGGAAACATAATGGACCAGACTAATGTCAGTTTCTTCAATCCTTTTGTAGTAGCCTACTATATTTGATCTTTTATGGCTATTTGAAATTGAAAGCTTCTAGTTAATCATCCTAATCTAGGGCCTTGCTATAGTAGTTAATATTATGTAGGAATTGATGCAGTTATCTTTGTTGCCACTTATTGAAGTTCCTTGTCCTGAAGGTCCTTGAAAAATGCCAGCTCCGGGAAGTAGTTCAAGAAAAAGAGCAGGGTCTGGATTCTTTAGGTAAGAACCTCCAATATGTATTCTCGTTTGCTTAGTTATTTCACTTTTAAATTTACTTATACAGTACTATTATTCTTAGTTTACTTGAAATTTAATCTAGAAACTTTATTAATAGTGGTTGAAGATGGATTTAACTGGAGCATGGGGCAGAGGCAATTATTTTGTTTGGGTCGTGCCCTTTTAAGGAGAAGTCGTATATTGGTTCTTGATGAAGCTACAGCATCAATTGACAATGCTACTGATGCTATTCTTCAAAAGACAATCAGAACGGAGTTTGCAGATTGTACTGTTGTAACAGTTGCGCATAGAATTCCAACAGTTATGGACTGCACTAAAGTGCTAGCGATTAGTGATGGTAAGTTATTTTATTCTACATTGCACAAATATAAAGGTCACTTAACTTTTAATAAACTACTCCCTTTAAGGTTTTATTGACAAAAGTTTCCTTTATCCTTGGTAGTTCGTTTTTTTTTCCCCTTTATCCTTGGTAGTTCTTCTTTCTACGTTTAAGACTATCACATCTCATTATGTAATGTGTTCAATCACTTTGACTCTTTATACTTTTGTTCAAATTTCTTCTAGGTGTCATAAGACCAATTTATGTACTGTTTATCAGCATAATCAGTCTTTAAAATTTTTGTTTGTTTAAACGTACTCTTCATTCCTTATGTAGTTTGGCTTCAAGATTTGCTTCAAGTCTGTCAATTTGTTTAGAGCTATCAATAGATACGAAACATTCTAGTTCACCTTTTGTTTTGTAAGATTATATTTGTCTTCTTGTGTATGTTGTACCCCTCTTTTGTATGCATATATCGGAAGTTACTTTGTATAACCTTTCTTTATTTATTCTTCTACATATTTTTGTACATTTTTGGCTTCAATACTGTCTTTGTTTCTTAACTTACATTCCTGTCTTTTTATGTATGTTCCACCTCTCTTTTTTAGGTAATTTCCCTATCCATCATAATTTATTCTGTAACCTTATTCGTTCTTCTACATTTTTATTTTCTTAGCAGTAAAGTATTTAGTCACATTCATTTAGTAACATCCACTATGATATCTGCTACACTCAAATTGGTTTTTTGGTACTTCCTCTCAGCACTATTCATCTCATTATGTCGGTAATGTATTTGCATTTTCTTGGAAGAATAATTTTGTATGGTTGCAGCTGTCAGTTTCTCATCTTCTTACTATGGTACACATTCATCTCTGAGCTTCTTTATTACAAGTTTCACCTATCTTAAATATCTAATTATGTGAACTTTGTTCTTATTTAAAAACCTATAGAATTCATTTGATGCAAATTGTTTTGTTCCAGGTAAATTAGTGGAGTATGATTGTCCAATCAAACTAACAAAAACTGAGGGGTCTCTTTTTGGGGAACTTGTAAAGGAATATTGGTCGCATATTGACAATAAAGACATGGAGGCTGTGAATCCAAAATGAAGGTGTTGTTCCATTCTGCAAGATCAAATATATTCAAGTTTGCTCCACTGGTTTGAGATCTCATAGTTGCTTTCGTTGCATTCTTTATAGTTTGACTGGCTAGACACCTTATATATTTCCTAACGAAAAATGAATGAGGAATATTACCTCTCTTATATTTTTTTAAGCTTTACTTAAGATTATGTTGTAACCTCTCTTGTTTAATGTCTCACATTTTACTTATTTATTTTAAGAAATTAAGAAAAATTATTAGATCAAATTAAGAAAAATTATTAGGCACGGGCAGGCATGCTAGCATGAATTTTTCGATCCCAATCACGCGCATATGGTGCATATATATGAGATTGGGAGGATGTGTTTGTTTGATCTTGTACTTTGATCCATCATTGCAATAGTGCTCATAGCTTCTATTAGATACTTTAGGTTCTACTCGACCGATACTAGTTCTTCAATGCCAGGGAGTATAATGAAGGTGCATCAAAAGTCGTGCACATTTGGTGGTACGACTTCAGATGGATCATTTGAGCATGACCAAGAGTATTATTTTACCGTGCTTGCATTATTTTATATGGGACCATATACAAGTTGTAGAAAAACATGGATTGGACCACGCATCAAATGCATTGGGTAGGGATTTTAGGAACCAGACTGTCTGATGGATTAGACAGCCACTCATTCCAGCAGGCTGAAGAATAGAACATACATTATATGTGATGGTTAGATATGCTATAATTCTTATACAATCTGATTCTCAAGATGTGGAGTTTACTTGTTTGACCTTAGTAGCCTTTCTCAAAACTCTTATACTCTCCCTAGAATTGATGAACTATTTAGACTCAACATCTTGGGAATCATACATGAGCTTCCTGTGTCAAGACGAGTTAGCCGGATGAAAGGAAGAAAAACATTCTTTCACCGCGGACTATGGGATCTATTGCTATAATCCTATAAGGTGATGTCATTTTGTTGTGGGATTCTAGGAAAAAACCCTTTCAATTCCCTCGATCCACCACATTCAACCAAGGATAGTTTTAAATAAAATTTTTTAATTAGAAAAAAACTCTTATACATGTTTTGTTTAAACAGTCCTTTATTGAATGTAAGCCAATTGGGAGAAGTGAAATTCTCGGAGCTCCAAAGGGTCTGATAACTCGAGAGGTTAAAAAATTAGAGTTTTTGTGAATTTTTTTCTGGTATAAACCCAAACAGTTAAGTTTGTCATAATAGAGAATGAATATAGTGTGAATGAAAGGCTCTGTTTGGCAATGGGCTAAAAATCATGACTAAAATTACCCACGATCAAAATCTTAAATTTATTTTAAAAAAAAACTTAAAAAATTATTTTATATTTCATCTCACACAAATTCCAATATTAAACAATCACTTTATTTCACATCCAACACAATTCTCAATAAATCAATCAACTTTATTTCACATCATACATAATTTTTAATATAACCAACTTATTTTATTTCACATCATACACATTTTTCAAAAATGACTAAAAATTTCAATCAAATTCTCTTTTTTTTCCTATTACCAAACAGAGCCTTGAGTCAGAAAACTTGAGAGAATATAAGTGCGAGCAAATAAATAATAAAAAAAAAGAAGCAATGCACTAATGTGGCATGATATATAGTGGTTTCATCTTTTAATGCACCTAGTCCACCCCACTACGTCCTCCTTCAGGATTCCACTCTAAGCTTGTTACGAGCCAAGCTTTAAGTCTAGAAACTATGAGGAGGAGGCTTAAGCCCTTTTGTAGGGACTGAGGGCTCAAACCCAAACCTAGTCTTTTTATGAGGCTCATTATTCAAACCCTTGTTGGATCTTTTTCGTGGGCTTAAGATCCAAACCCATGAGCTTAGGTTCTAACCTCTTCATGACAAGAGAAAAAATTCAAGTAAAAATAAAATGAGGAAGTGGTCCACTAGATTTGATGATTTTACAATAAGATTTACAAAGCATACACAACCCTGCCCCAAGGCTTTCCTTTCTTGTTCCCTTCTTTAAGAAGAAATATGAGAAATACAATGCGTAAAAATAACTCGAAGCAAATTGAAATCAAGAGTATCCTTTCTCCAAGTGTTGATGAATACTTTGAAAACTTAACGAAGAAGGAGAACTTTCTCTTAGAAGAAAAAGAACAAGATAAAAAATATGACTTAATCTTATGTGGAGATGAAACCTTTAAAAAACTTAAGAACCCTCATGCTATAGAAGCTCTTTGGGTTGAGGAAAGGCCTTTGAAGATTAGGAAGGGAGCTTTCATGTTTTTGAGCAAAGTGGAGAAGAGAGATTGAAGACTTAAGCACTTGTAGAAGAAGTTAGCTAAGGTCTTCCAAGAAAGAAGCAAACCTTCATGAAGGGGACTATTTATAGATGGTAGAAGGGCATTTTGGTTCTTCCAAAAAAAGTTTTTGGGCAACCAAAAAATATTATTTTTGATGAGTGTATAAATATGGTCAAAGGTTAGGTGTAAAGATTAACAAAGCTTAATTTCGGTTGATGTGGCTATCTATAGGATCATAAAGTGAATTCTGAGTGCAAAGGGTAATTTTCCCCAAATCACCTGAAAAGCTAGAAGTAGTCTTATTGCATTAATAGGCTAGAAGTAGTCTTATAGCATCTAGTTGAACCACGAGAGCAAAGGTTTCATCAAATTTGCTCCCTTTGACTTAGTTGTATCATTTAGCTACTATATGTGCTTTATTTCTAACTATTCTTTTGTTATTAAGTTTATTCTAATCAGGTAATATTTTTAATTTAGGGGATTTTTTAGGATGAGTTAGCCTTGTCAAAAATGCCTTTGTGGTTGGTAGTACTTTATGATTTACCCGTTTGTCTAGGAAGTTTAAAATTAACCTGGTTTAATTTTAATCAGGCATATCACATCACACATAAAATTTAATATTAAAAATTAAATTTATTTCACATCCTACACATATTACTAAAATAATAACTAACTTATATCACATCCCTCACATATTCCAACATAATAACTAACTTTATATCACATCCCTCACATATCTCAACATAATAACTAACTTTATTTCACATCATTCACAACTTTCAATAAAAAAATATCTATATCCAAATTTAATTTTAACCTTCTTAAATTTAACCTTACAAACAAACACACTAATTGTTTGTTTTCTATTTGTTTGGGTGCCATTACCTCTCTCAGTTCTTTGAGCAGGTCTAGTTCAAGTTGCTTATTCTAGTTGTTTAGGTTCTGCCATTGTTGGGTGTTTCAGAGTTCATAGGTCCTCACCATTCCACCCTAGAGGAGTGTAAAAGTTCTACAAGTATGGCTACCTTTCTGCTCTAGACAAATGAGTGCAATGCTTCATCTATAATCACATCGTTTGGTTCGAGCTTTTTTTTTAGACATGAAAAAAAAACTATTTTATTTTTTAAGTTTAATGAGTGAGAAATTTATTTTACTATTAGAAAGTGTGTAAAATGTGAAATACTTTCAATTCTAATATTTGTATTTGTATTGAATGTGAAATAAAGTTGATTTTTATAGTTGAAATTTGTATTGGGCAAAAATTTCACCTCGAACCAAACGAGGCTCTAATGGTTGGGGGTGTCGTATTGGGGCCAACTAGAGGTTAATCCCATATATGGAGCACAGGTTGTGTTGTTGTCACAGACTCGTTTCATTGGAATGTCAAAGTGGCTTACAAATTTGACCTCACAAAAAAGAATTTGACTTCATTACATGTGAGGTAAGCTGGGCATAGGAATGAATCGTCTCACATTGGAAAGAGAGGGGAATTCCTGAACTGTATAAGTAGACAATGTAATCCCATATAGTAAAAGCACATTTTGGGCAAAACTGTGAGACTAATGATGGAAATTATTACACTACTCTATTTTTACTACTTCTTTAAAATTTAATAAAATTTAAAAATTAATTTTTCTCCTTTTTTATTTTTTTGAAAAATATAAATTATTGGAAATGATCAAAAAATACATACTGAAATCAAAATTTTAAAAAAATTAAAACTTTGCCCATGACAAAACTCTTTTTTTTTTTTTTTGAAGACAACTCAAAATTGAATCAAATAGTGGTGCCAATTTATACCCATAACTGTTTAACCTGCCTCGACCCGCTACAAATAAGATGGGTACGGGTCATACAGTTATACCTATGATTTGCGACCCATCCCGGTCGGTTATGAAATGGGGAGTTCCAGTATGACTAAATTATATCCGCCCCAATCCGTAACTCGCTAGTAATTAAATATTATTACATAATCTTAAAATTTAACAAATTTAATTAAGTATTATCTCTTTATTTTTATTTAAAACAAATCATAAATAATAAATTTGTAGTGAGGCGGAGCGGACGAGCGGTGCATAATGGAGCGAACATGTAGGGATGGTTACCGGACAGGACTAGTTCCGGTCCGGTTCCACCGGTTCCAGGTCCGGTTGGAGCTGGAACCAGTTCGGTCCGGTTCCAACCGGTTCCGGATCCAGTCTGGAACTAGTTAGGTGGCCTTGGATCCGGTCCGAGTCCGGTCCGGATCCAGATAATTGGGTCGGGTCGGGTCAATCGGGTAAATTAATTAAAAAATATATTTATTTATACATTTATAAAAAAAATTAGGGCAAATTTCACTCAGGTCCCTGAGTTTAAGAAGTTATTAATCACACATGGTCCACGTTTTTAAATCCTAATCATCTGGGGTCAGCCCTAAAGATTTTCAAAAAATATCATCTCGGTCCCGTCATTTTAGTTTTTATTATTTATTAAAAAATATAAAAATATCATTATACCCTACTCTCCCTCTCTCCCTACAGATCGGCCGACCGCGCAGCCCCGCAGCCGCTCCAGCTCGACCGCTATCCCTGCAGAACACTGCCTCCCACACTGCGGAGCCAGACACGATCCCCGACATGGAGCTCCCCAAGACTCTCAGTCGCGCCACACCCGCGACACTACGCCATCCGCCCCACCGCCGCTCCCGCCCCCCCCCGCCCCCCCCCCCCCCCCCCCCCCGCGCCGCCCGCCCTGCGCCGCCCCACCCTCCAAAGATCTGCGCTCGAACTATACAGACATCGACACACAACAGGACTGGAGAGGCCTAAGCATGCGCTTGTCCATTAGATGGCGCTGCTTGCACGCGGCGCCGTCGCCCAGGGCTCGCCTGCGCGGCCCGCGAGGCAGCCCGGGCCGCTGGCGGCTGCTGCTGCGGCGCGGCCGCCCGGCAAGTATGCGGCCGCTGCGCACCGCAGGGCCTCGCGGCGGATGCAACGGCTAGCGCGCCGGCTGCCCTCGCGGCCCGCGGCCCGGCTCCCTTGCCGGCCGCGCGGCCGCCAGCGCGCGGCGGCTTCGCCAGGCGGCAGGGCGAGGCGGCTCGGGCCGAGCGGCGGACGGGGTCGAGCGGCGAGGCGGCGGCGCGTGGAAACGCGGCAGGTGGCGGAGGACAGCGGGCGGGGGCTGCGCGGCAGCACGATCTGGAGGAGAGAGGGAGAGTAAGGGTATAATGGTAATTTTTATATTTTTTAATAATAAAAAAACTAAAATAGGGACCCAGATGATATTTTTTTAAAACTTAGGGACCCAGATGATAGATTTTAAAAACGTGGACCTGTGTGATAATAACCCTTAAACTCAAGGACCTGGGTGAAATTTGCCCAAAAAATTATATATTTTGTAATATTTCTGACAAAATTAACATAAAAAAATTCTAAGAAATTTTATTAATATTAACGAAAATATTCACAAATATTTTACATAAAAAAATTATTCGTCGTAATTACAAAGAATTCTTCTCGAGTACTCCTCCTCTTCTTCTGAACTATTATCCTTAAATTCATCCACGAAATTATATTGTTGATTTCGTGACTCAGCAGCAAACAAATCCTGTAGACAGGTAAGCATGCAAAGGGTTGCAGGAGACAAATTACTTCTGTAATCTCCTGCTATTCTTCCTGTGGTGGAAAATGCTGATTTAGAAGCTACAGTTGAAGCTTGTGCTGCTAGTACATCTCGTGCCAAAGCAGATAAAACGGGATATTATTTTGATGAGCTTTTCCACCACTCCAACAAGCTCATATCATCATCAAATTTCTCCGCGAGATGTAAATAGAATTACAACTCGTTCAAATTTGTAGGGGCTTGATTCTGTGTTGTCGATTGCTCTTCAACGGTTGCTTTTCCTTTATCTGTAGCAACAGATCTTTTTGTCGCCACCGACCTAAGAACGTTGAAAATGCCAGGCTTTTTCTTTGTTGTTGTTTGTATTTTCACATTTTCCACATTCCTATTCGCAACCTGCTCACTGTAATAAAGAGAAAACAACTCTTGGAGAGTTGTAAAAATTAATGCTTTTTCGGCATCAGTATTACTACCCAAGAAATCAGAATATTCCGCGTAAAAAATTTCAATAGCTTCGGTTCCCTAACGAGAATCAAGAATAGCAGCTATTGAATATAAAAGTGAAATTTTTTCCAAATATTTTCTAAATTTTAATTCCATGTCAGCAGCAAAAGTTTTTAGAATTAGATCTGATCTAAACTCTAAAATTTTTTGAAATATTTGAAAAACATAAGGCAGAAAAATAGATGAAGTTGGATAATAACAACCTGAAAAATTTTCAGTAAATTCTTTAAAAATGGACAATAATTTAAAAACTTTTTTTAAAAAATCCCAATCATAAGAATGTAATTGAAGATCATGATTAAGTGTATATGAATTGTAAAAAGCAGTTAGCAAATCTTCGTACGGTAAAAGTGATTCGAACAAACGATGGTGTGAATTCCATCTAGTTTCTACAGGTAATGAAAATTTCACACAATTTATTCCGGCACTTACGCAAACACGTTTCCATTCACGCCTAACATTTGAATTTAAACGAATCCATTTTGTAACCTGCTTAAATTTATCCATAATTAAATGTTCGGAATTAAAAGCACTAGAAACACATAAATTAATTATATGACATGCACATCTAACATGAAAAAGAGAACCATAAAGAGGAAGTCTTAAAAATTGCTGTAAAAAATTAACTGCAGAATTATTATTCGTGGTATTATCCAAAGTAATACTAAAAATTTTATTTTCTATACCATAAATTTTACAAACATTGCGAATGTAAGAAAAAATGGTTGAACCCGTATGAGTCTCATCTAATACATCTAAAGATATTATCCGTTTCTGCATTCCCCACTGTTCATCGATCCAAGGACAAGTAACAACTAAATAACTTGTGTCACTAATACTAGTTCAAATATCGGATGTTAAACCAACCCTATAACTAATATTACTGAGGTGTTGGATAAGAGATTTTTTATATTCATCGTACATTGACATACAATCTTTTTTAAGTGTATGCCTAGAAATACGGGTATATTGAGGCTGTAAATATTGAACAATATATTCTAAAAATTCCTCTTTTTCACATATAGTAAATGGCTGTTCGGTTCGTACTACAAATCGAACTAAACCTCGACGTGCTTTATCATTTCTAAAAGCACACAGCATAGATCCACTATGTGGATTGAGTTGTATTTGGGTTGGCTCTATAGTAGTAGGTTGACATATTTTTTCATCAAACTTATGAAATCTAACTAGGTGTTTCTTAAATGTACCAGTCTCACTACTGGTACCACCTTGTTTGTATGAATATTAATTTTTACAAATTTTACAAATAGCGACATATTCAGGTCTCTCCGAATTGATGTTCGGTTTAATTTGTAAATCAAAAAATTCTTATACCTTACTGCGTTTTTCGTCCGAGACTTGTTAGAGATACTTGATGATTGCGTTGACGGGCCAGTGCCGGTGTCAATATCTCCACTTGCCTCAGGATCATGTTCCGTTTAAAAGATTATTGTATATTTTTTCTTCATTTTTTTAAATTTAATAAAATATAAAATTTAATCTCATTTTTTGGTTTTTTTCTAAATAATTAAAATAAAAAATAAGTATAAATTTTTTAAAATTATATTTTAAAAAATTTAAAAATTAATGATTGATAATAATTTTATAATATAATTGTAAAAATTTAATAATTATATTTTAATCGAGACCTAATTATAATATTTTTATAATATTAAAGATCCAAATTGTGGTTTTTAAAATGTTGGAATTAATTTGTGACGATCTCTAATGTGAATGCAATTTACATTATTGAATTACAAAATTTGGACTCGTACAGCTTTTTGGTTAAATTACGTATAGATCTCAACTATCTAAGGGTGTTTCATATTAGTCAGGTAGTGATTCATTTAATTTTAGTTTAGATGGCTCAAGCTCGTTTGGTTCGAGCTTTTTTTTGGATAAAAGAAAAAAATATTTTATTTTTTAAGTTTAATGAAAGAAAAATTCATTTTAATATTAGAAAGTGTATAAAATATGAAATACTTTCAATTCTAATATTTGTATTTGTGTTGGATGTGATATAAAGTGAATTTTTATAGTTGAAATTTGTGCTAGGTAAAAAAATTATCTCGAACCAAACGAGGTTAAAAGGATCAAAGCATAACCTGATGACCCAATGATTCACTTAAAAGTTGTCGCATCAGTGTCAACTACAACTTCATCTATGAAAACTAAGTTGTGTGATTGTGGACCATCAAACATGTATAACCTAGGCCTCGTTTGTCTCCAAGTTGAAAATTAACCTAGTTTAATTTTAATCTGACATATCACATCACACATAAAATTTAATATTAAAAATTAACTTTATTTCACATTCTACACACATTACTAAAATAATAACTAACTTATATCACATCCCTCACATATCCCAACATAATAACTAACTTTATTTTACATCATTCACAATTTTCAATAAAAAAATATCTCTATCTAAGTTTAATTTTAACCTTGTTAAATTTAACCTTACAAACAAACAGACCCCTAGTGTTGCTCCCCCACCGGCCCCCATCAATGATCGATGGCTTGCCCAAACACAACCAATAAATCTCGAAATTAAAAATACTAGTTTTCAGTATGATAAGACAAAAAGTTAACTATTTATCAATGGACGAAGACATTTGACTTCACACTCAAGCAGCTATAGCAGCAGCGTGTTCTACAGCTTCGAAGGTCTTAAGATTGATCATACAGTTGGGAGATCGAGTACATGGAGTTTAACTTGAAGGAGACTCATTCATAGTCATTGTCGACATAATCAAAACTATCAAGGAGAGAAACCAATAAGACACTGCTCTTTCTGTGTATATTTTGAGTTCTGTTAAAGAACATAGGATTACACGTACCACCTGTGTACATATAAGATCATAACGGTGAATTATACTGCTTTTTTAGCTCGTTTCAGAATGTCAATTGGGATGGTAATTTTCCACTTAATTTAATTTTACAATATATTTCTAGTAGATGGAGCTTCTTATATTAACAAGAATTTGACTTTTAATTTTAATGCAAAATAGGCCAATAATGAATTAAAAAGTAAATGATTTCCCATTTTATATGAAAAATAATTTATTCATTAAAAACTTAAATAATGCAGTTCAAAAATCATAGTAAAAACAGCTTAAGTTAATTATTAAAATAGCTTAATGAGTTATGCATGGGGATAAATGCTTTTCTTTTGTCAAGCTAGCACGTGTGGAATGAGCTCAATATATAAATTTCACACTTACTTTCTTATCATAATTATAATATATTTAATATTTTATGATGTACATAATATAAAAAATATATAATATAATTTATTAATTTTGAATAAATAATATATATATATATATTAATTAAAGGGATAATTACCTACATGCCACATAATTTAGTTTTATTTATATCTTATCCATTCATTTTTAGTTAATTATGCTATGCACACTCAAAACATTATAAAATCTTATATACACACGTTTGAGTTAAAACTTAATCAAAATCTATTTGAAAAAAAAAATATTCTGTTAGTAAATCATTAAAATTATATTTTTACTCTTAATGGTACATATTTCTCTTTTCCTCAATACCACACTAAAGCGCTGATTTATCCTAAAATCAATTCACATCGCGGATATCTCCTTCCTTTGCCGCCACTTAAATATTAAGGTTTTAGGATTTTCACTCAAAATATATTTAAATATTCTTAAAATAATATGATGAACAGCTCAAATTTTTTATAATTTAACTATAATTAGGTTATTACAAAATTTAATGACCAAAATAAACTACTCATAGTAATTTAACCAAAAAAATTTTAAGAAATCAGTTTTTGCAATTCAAGTTGTTCATGTTGCTTCATTATTTTTAGGAATTTTTAATATTAAAAATTAATTTTTATATTATATTATATATATTAATTAAAAATTAATATTATTTAATATTTTACATAAAATTTAATATTAAAATAAATTTATTTCACCCTTTCAAATGTACTAATATTTTCTCACTTAAAATTATTTCTCATAATATGAGACTTATTTTAGCTTTTTCTCTTGTAATATCATGACTTAAAATCTAAAATAATCGGAAAACTAGGAAAATGTACTCGAGATAATTTTTTTTTTACTTCAATAATTAATTAATTAATTAATTTTGAAAGCCTGAAGTTGTTTTTTTGACCGCTTTTTTTTTTATGCAGCCTTACATTACAAGTTACGCATCCTATCATTTATTAGATGCATTGCATTCCAAGTCCCCAACGGCTATATTTTCGAAATGAACCGAAGCATGTAAAAAAGGAATTTTTGGCAAGCACGCCTTCTATTCATTCTCAAAACTCAGCATTCCCAATCGGCTTCAAAACTTGATCTTCTTCTTCATTTCACCTTGTTGTTTCTTGATCTATAAGGCTGCCGCCATGAACAATCTCATGAGTGCTGGATCCTAATTCCTAAGTTATGTGGATCTCAAGAAACAGGCCGTGAAGGACATCGAGGCCGGCGGCGAAGAATGATAGCATTATATACAAGGTTTTAAAAACCGGACCGGACCGGCCGGTTCAACCGGTTGAACCGTGAACCGGTCAGCCAACCGGTCCGGTTTAACTTTATAACCGGCCAGAACCGGTCTAAACCGCGGTTCAACCGGTGAAGCGGTACGGTTGGACCGGTTCAGTTTAAAATTTAAAAAAAAAAAATTCCTAAACTCTGGGTCCCTAACTCAGCCCAGTTCTGTGGCTTCTACTCGCGCGACAGTCATGAACTCGCGATTTCTTTTGCCTCGCACTCTCCTCTCCAGCCCCCATCTTTTCGAAATAATTTAGTATTTTAGAATTTTAGTGATATTAAATAATGAAATAATTTAGTATTTTAATATTGATAAAGCATACATTTGTTCAGATCTTTTAATATGTACTAAATATTATACTCAATTTATGATTTGCGAATATTTTGTTGGGTCATTGTTATTTCGATTTGCTTGGAATTATTTTTTTAGTAATTGACATAAGATATTATTTATTAAATTTAATTATTAAACATTCATTTTATGTCTAACTATTGTGTTGATGTGTGAATAATATATATCTTAACTATATTTATATTATATTTTATTAGTTTTTTTAATTTTTACTTCATCCCGGTTCGACCCCGGTTCGACCATTGAACCTTGAACCTTTCAGTCTGTCGGTTCTGAAGCCGGTCCGATTTTCAAAACCTTGATTATATATCATATATACAAATAACAGCCGTAGCAGCAACATTGACCGGCTTGGATGCTGATCCAACAGTGGCGCTGAACCGGAGGCTTAATGCTGAACCGGATTGTGAGTCATATAAAAATAGAATTGGAGTAAGAAGCGGCGGGGAATAGAATACTCTGCATCGTCTTCTTCTTCTTCTCTGCTCTCTTCTCCTTCTTCTCTTCTTCTTCTTCCTCTGTCCTTCTGCTCTTCCTTATCTTAAGAATTGTCATCTATTTGTAATATTCAATTTGCAATTGGATATAGAACTGCTGAATTTTGTTCTTGTGGCCATTCTCTGAATTACTCTGTTTCTTGTTTGAGAGCTATCAAAGAAGCAGTGGAGACCCAAATGAGCAAGGCAGACGAGAGCCTCCGCCCCTTCTTTGAGGATGCCGGGCTCATGAAAGAAGAGATGGCATCGATCTACGAGCTTCTTGCAGCTAAGCTTAAGACCTTGGGATTGATGACTCATTCCTTGTATAGTTAATTTTGAACTCGCTTCTTTCTAAATATGGACCATTTCAAATAAATTATAATATTTCGAATGATAAGTGAAATTTAAATAAATTGGCCAATATAATTTAATATTTAGAATTTTTAAATTATATTTAAAATATTTTATTTATATAAATATAATATGATAGTTAATACAATGATATTAAAACATAAAATATGTAATAAAAATTAAAATTGAACTTGATTTTAGTCAAAGATCTAATAAATTTAATGACTCAAATCAAACACAACTCAAATAATTTTTATTTTTATTTTTGAATTGAATTTGATTAGCTCGAATTCAAAATGGTGGAGCTAAAGGAGATGGTAATGATGGAAGAACATATTCCTTGCTCTCACTTGATTTCTTCCTTCTTACATTGCTTGAATGCTTCCCCATCACTTCACCATTTTTTTTCCAACTTATTTCATGTGATGAAGATGAAGCTGCCTGAGCGTCAGCGCAACACCGATTAAGGGTGTTAATATGGATCGAAGATTGAAAAATGATAAAAAAATTGAATCGATTTTAGATCGAATTGAAATCGAATCGATCTAAATGGGCCGACTAACGAGCCAAAAGTTCAGCTCGATAATAATTTTGAGCCGATTTTAAGCCGGGAAAGGCTCGGCATGATTCAGCTTGAAATCGACTCGAATTAAAATATATTTTATATTATAATACATATATATATATATTAAATAATATATAATATATATATACTTTCCGTGACTCTCTCTGAGCAAGAAAGCGGGGAGGTTGCCCCTTCCTCCCTTCGCACCTGACTTCTTCTTTTAGCCTTCGTGCCCCACATTCACTCCCGTCCTTCAGAGTTCTTGCTTAAAGGCTTCGCACCTTTCTATTCTAATGCTACGAAGTGAGATTCTGACTGTCCAGAGCGGGGAAGAAGCACTACTGAAGGTCATTACTGTGAAAGACCGTCTGATCTTTCTTTCTTTTTGTCTAAAAGGCCTGACGAAAGCCCGCGAGTTCTTTCTCCTTGATTCGTTCGTTGGTCACTCACTCTCTTTAGAGTCGTTTAACATCCACACTTTCAGGAAAGACCCCTACTTTCCCGATTGCGATAGCTAATACGACGAGAAGGCAAGGCTAGATAGAAGCAAGACCTAGACCCTAGAAGTATTAAGACAAATAAAAAAAGACATCAGCCCAAGGATACCTTCCTAAAAAGGATAGCGTTTTTAAAAAAATTCAAAAGGCAATCCGCATGAGTTTTGCTGTTCATACATGAGCCATAGAAGGAAGCTGCCTGCAGATACATCACAAAGAACCAGATAGAATTTCATAATAAAAAGGATATAATAAGTTAACATCGTAGTAGTACAAATTCTCATCATAGGACTTATAGACATCCACATGACCACCATAATAGTTGCGTCTAATAAAAGTGTCTTGATTTCTAGTAGGTATATTGATATGAAACGTGTTATCATCAAAATATTTCTTACAAAAGATTTTCATGAAAAGCGCTGACACTATCTTATAGAGCCGATGGATGGCACTCAGTATCAACTGTGGTCCTCTATTCTTGATCTTGATAAGAGATCAAGGACAGGGCGAGGTAGTACTGCTTTATTATAATTTAGTTATAATATTATTATATTATATTATATAAAAACTGAGCTACCTTCAAAGTCGAATCCAGTCGAGCTCGAATCGATTTTGGGACGATCGAAATGTAATCAATTCGATTTCAAATCGGTATTGACTCGACTCGAAATCGGATCGGTACTAACCCTAGCACCGATTGAGGGCCAAGTATCGAAAATGTAATATTGAAACATGAAATTTTGCTCAAAACTTTGTTTTGATTTAAATTTGATTTAATTTTCTAGTTACTTGAAGCTAAATTTACTCGAAATAAAATTAATTTAACTAGTAATTGGCTTGATATTTAAGATTTTTTGATACATGTGAAAGATATTTTATGTATATGAATACATATGATATATATTAAAAGAATATAGGTTCAATTTTAAAAAATTATATTTTATGTGCATTACATGTAAGGTTGTTAATTTCATTTCAAAATCGAAGATTTCTCGAAAGTTGAATCAATCTAAATAAGCCTACTAACAAGTTATTTTTATGGCTCGAGACTTTTATCAATCTAATCTTGAGTCGATATAAAATTGAATCGAAATGACTCGAAATTGAATTGGCTTAAAACATAAAAGATATTATATAATGTTTCGCTATAATTTTTATTCAAATATTATTTATTTAGATTAATTTTCTTTTATTTATTTTAAATATAAAATGGAGACAAATTATCATAATTTAAATTAATTGAACGAACAAATACATTTATCCATAATATTTAGCTCAAAACTCAAAAATTAATTGAAAATTAGATCGCTCAGATCGAGCTTTAAACGATAACAAATGAGTCAGACCTAGTTCAGATTCATATTGGATTGAACTCTTTTTATTCATTCTTTTGACTGAATCGAGATCGAATTCAATTCAATCTTAAACTACCGGATTTGCTCGAGATCAAAATATGAACAGTTTAAATTATATGTAAAATAGATATTTAAATAAAAAAATTAAAAATTCCTTTTTTTTTTATTAAAGTGGCTTATCCTTCCAGCAAACTCAGTCCTGATCCTGATGCCACCATTCCACCCTCGTCTCGGCTGCACGCTCCAGTCTCTGTCCCGTCGCTGTAGCGCAGAACTCGGACGCTAGTCAGGTCGTGCTCGGGCGGTCTCGGAAGCGAAATCGAAAGCTGATTTCGTTGGCAGTGAAGTCGGAAATAGCAGGAGGATGAGGGCGGACCGGTCAGTGGCCCGTGTGATTAACGCAGCGCTGGGTAAGTCCGTGTGACCTTACAGGCAGGGGTAAGTCATGCGGTGGTTCACGACTTACGAGAGAGAGATGTAAGTCGTGGCCGATACGCGCTAGGTAAGTTCGTGTGGAGCGCAGTTACCGACTTACGGGTCTGTAAGTCGTGTGACGCGGTGCACGACTTCAGCCGCGTAAAGTCGTGTGACTCGGCGCACGACTTCACGCGGCCGTAAGTCGTGTGACTCGGCGCACGACTTACGCGGCCGTAAGTCGTGTGACTCGGGCAGCACGGAAAACTTACGCGGCCGTAGGTCGTGTGACTCGGCGCACGACTTACGCGGCCGTAAGTCGTGTGTCTCGGCGCACGACTTACCGGCCGTAAGTCGTGTGTCCTCGGCCGCACGACTTACGCGGCGCCGTAAGTGTGTGTCTCGGCGCACGACTTACGCGCCGTAAGTCGTGTGTCTCGGCGCACGACTTAACGCGGGCCGTAAGTCGTGTGTCTCGGCGCACGACTTACGCGGCCGTAAGTCGTGTGACTCGGCGCACGCGACTTACGGCGGCTGTAAGTCGTGTGACTCGGCGCACGACTTACGCGCTGTAAGTCGTGTGACTCGGCGCAACGACTTAACGCGGCCTGGTAAGTCGTGTGACTCGGCGCACGACTTACGAACCTCCGGTAAGTCCGTCGAAGGCGCGGTTCACGAACTTAAGCCCCTCAATAAATCGTCGTGGTGCTGTTTACGTACTTACTCCTCTATATAAGTCGGCAGCTCAGACTTACTTCCCCACTTGTAAGTCCTGTGCTGTGGTTAGGCA